>MU227654.1:818650-832969 GCA_018584345.1 Thuja plicata
TTTGGTTTAGATTTGATCTGATTGGTCGATATTGATTTGAATTGTATGGCTATAATAGTTAATATAAATCAGTGATAAAAATCACCTAGGACATTAAATTGATTAAAAGAAATATGCCAAGCAGTAACAGGGTCGTTTGGACATAAATCGAGGGTATGATCACACTTAGGGCAAATAGGGTCCATAGTTGCGACAGACCAAATTCAGGTGGTTACAGATTCCTCTCCCAAAATTCTCACCTCTATGATGGCCTCTTCCCCAGAGTTCCTTGTTTCTTCTAACCTGGTTCTCCACCCTTCATACTTTTCTAAGTTCTCTTTCCATAGGATAATGACATTGTTTACTTGGCCTAAGAGATTATTGGCCAAATAAAGGTCTGAGAGTGATACCTATAAAATTTGCCTTATGGCCTTGATCTACTTGGCAATCCACCCATCTATATCCTGCACCTTCTTCTTCATGGCCCTAAGAGCATCCATGTCACCTTGTGGGAGTGGTGGTCTGGAGATGGAGGCACCTCTATAATTGCATAATCTTGGCTCTTATGGTTTCAACATCAATATGTGGGGGAGGGGTTACAACTATTGCAACCATGCTTCCTCTCAAACCAGCCTGGAGGGTATGAACTATCTGGGCCCTTTTGCGCTTCTTAGCCTCTTCATTCTGGGCCATCATTTAGGCCAAGGAGAGGGGAACACCTATTATTATTGTTGGGGCCTTTCTCTTTCTAGATTCTACTAGCCAATCTGGTGGATGGGGTGGTTTTTTTTCTAAGGATTTAGTATTGGGACCTCCTTCTGATTCTGATGGTGCATTCCTGATATCTATGGTTTCGTCGGTCTCCTTTTCCTTTTCATGTTCCTGTTCCTATTCCACGTAGGCTTCCATATCTTCCACCCTAGTGAAATTTTTATCTATGATGTTCGGGACCTCACTTACACCATCATCAACATTACCTATATCCTCAGGGATTTCCCCATCTTTCTCAACATCCGTTGAATCAATATTTGTATCCTAAGGGATTTTTTTTCCATCTCGCTATTATTTTTCACCTTTAGCATTATTTAGTGGAACATCCTTCTCCTTGGGCAGATCTTCTAGAGGAGGCAAATGTTTTTGGCTGATGTTCAACTGTTTGGCCACCAAGACTGCTTCCCTGAATGTTAAACTCTGGAGGGCTTGATCACCTAGAGTAACTAAAGGCATTTGGAGTGTAACAATTGGGGGTATGATTGATACCATAGGTCCAGTTTCCCCACTTGTTGGTTTCTCATCTATTGTTTTCCTTGAACCTGTGTCCATCCCCTAGACTGGTGTTTCTTCCTTTTTAGGTTCCTTTTGTGCTTCTTCTTATTCTGGTTCCCAGACCTCTTGCTGCAGGACCACTTCCTTTTCCGGTCTCTCCCCTTTATTGGGGATTATCTCCACCTCCCACATAGTTATTTCTTCTACCACCTTATCTATCTCCCCGGGTAGGTTCATGAGTTCATCTATCCTGAAGATGTCATCAAAGTCATCGTGCGGGGGGGAGGTGTCTAGAAGATTATCTAGTTTGGAGGAGTCTGAACTAACCTCCACCAGAGGAACATTGGGCATGCCGGGACCAGTGTATGTGCTTGGGGGATTATTTATCCTCTACTTCTTCTTCTTTCTTTTTAACAGGCCTCGACATCTAGAATATCCATAGATTCTACCTTAGTGAAGGTCTTCCTGCTCATTAGTGCTGCCAAGGAAGAGGATCCTGCCGGGCGGGTGGATCCCACTAGAGTTTCTAGGAGACCGTAGGAATGTTGGGTGCTTATCTTTTGACTCATCATCCTAGATGCCTCCATCTGTATCTATATTTTCTCAATCATGCAGAGTGGACCCTTGTAAGGCACTTGGTTCAGGGTACTTTCTCTCTCCTTCCACTTACTTTTGCTTGATCCTACAACATCAGAGGTTGAAGAAGACCCTTGTAAAATTGGACCCTTACGAGTGCTCCTCGGACACACCCTCTCAAAATAATTATGACTATTATCAATAATAGGGTGACTGAAATCCTCAATTGTTAAGTTCTTTGGGGTGCTCCAATCCACCAGAGGGAGATCCAATTTGTCCATCCATTGTTCTTTGTATGATGGGTCTTCCATAGGCCCATCATTTTTAAAATTGTTTTGGAAACCATGAAGGATGAGGGCCTTTATTAAACATTTGGACATCTAGAAGTTCTTTCGGGCCCAAAGATCAAAGCTATCTTGGTAATCCACCCAAAAAAATTCAATGTTAGCTTTATGTAGTGTGGACGCCCAGGGTAGCACCTCTCTTATCTTGTCTACTTGATCAAAATTGCTTCTGGTAAGGTGGAATTCTGCCAGCCCCAGACTCTTCAATTCATTGTCAGCCTCCTTAGCTACCACAAGACTACAAGAATATTTCCCATAAGTTATTGGGAACCAAATAGATGTGACCTTCTTCAAGGCACACAATGCATGGAGTTCCAGGATCTGGCTGCAAAACTCCAAAATAATGATCGTATCCCAACAATACCTGGGGAGTAGGTAGGGTGCCCTGGAAAATCTGGTCACCTAAATATAAGTATGCTACTAGAATTGAATAGAATAATTTTCATAAGTGCCTACCAAGTTCATCACCTCCTACGACAACTGGTACCTGGTGTCCCGAGTAATTGTCAAAATGTTGTGGTAGACGAATGCGTCATTTACCCTACAAAAATTGGGGAAGTTGAGTTCCCACTGAACCTGGAGATAATGCTCCCATTGGACCAACTTACTGGGCCCATTCTTGAGAATGCCCACGGTCTGCCAACCCCAAAAAGTGGGTCTCTATTGGGATAGTGACCATAATACATAGCATGTCATGTACACCTTTTAATTCTAGAGGACACTCTTTAGCTGCGTGTCTACATGATTGGTGATGATGGTTGCCCAGTCAAAAATTTGTTTGTAGGTGGTGATGGAGTAGAGGAAGTAATAAATCCATGCTAAAAATTCTCTTTCATGGGGCTCTCTAAAGAGTCTGCACAAAAATATGATTCCCGCCTGTATGCATTCTTTGAAGTCTCCACAGGGAATCTCCAGCTTCATCTTCTTATAATCCCTTCTTAGGGACTTAAATGAGTGAGTATTGAGATTTTTCCAAGAAAGGAGGGAGATCTCCTCAAATTCCTTCAGTGACATGGACCAGGAGATAACAATGGCTTCCTTGAATTAGGGCATCCCCAACCCTAAAGCAAAAGTGGTGACATCCAGATTGACAATGGGCACTAGGTAGTGCAATGGTAGAGGATCATTAAGAAAAACAACCTGGGTGGAAGAATTGTAGACTGTTTCATTTAAAGGATCAGCTTTGGTGCTTACACCGAGAAGGGGAAACTTGGAGGTGGCCACATTCTTCGCCATATCATCTCCGATAGCACTCTATTGGTACATGGTTTGAGCAAGGCTCTGCATTTTAGCCCATAATCAGGGCTCGATATCTGTAATCTCCTATAGCTTGGAGTCCACCTTGGACCCCACAAGAACACCCTCCCTTAGGTACTTTGAGGTTAATGGAAGTTTGGCGAGCATATTTTTGGCCTTTATTTTTGTGGCCGCCTGAGTGGAGGTAGTTGGAAGCTCCAGACTTCCTAGAGGATTTGTTACTTCAGACATCTTGTTGGATAACCTACAACCTGCAAATTTGGGGAACTGTCAATACACAAAATATGATAAAAATGCAATGTTTTATAGACTTCAATGGAATTCACCACCATACTGCACTTGTTCAAAGAATATTAGTATGCATCAAAATCCCAAAATATAAAAGTTAGCAAAGGTGGATTTTGATGAACACCTGGAGGCTCCAGGGTATTGGTTTATGTGATAAAAAATGGGATGAAGACCCAAGGATTTCCCAGTATCTGGAGTTTGGAGAAACAAGCCATTATCAACGTGACCAGAAACAACTCATACTTGGCTAACATGGGTTGCCACATGGATATGTGATAAAAACAATAAAGACTCTTAATGGTGACAAGTGGGTTGAAATGAGGGAAATGAATGCCAGATGATATGTCTTTTGAATGCTCACCCATGGGGGAGTTAATCCTACCATTAAGATGAAAAGATAGAAGAGAGAGAAAAATACCTTGGCTCAAACAGGAAAGGTCCTGAGTTTGAGCCAAGTGAACACCATGAGGGCGAGCTCAACAATTTGGGCTGAACATAAGAAGGGGCATAGTGAGCTTGCCACAAAAACATGACGGATATACACTAATATATAACAACTATAGAGGGTCGAGGAACAACGAAGGCCAACACACAACTCATAGGCCAACCTAAAATAACCTATATACAACCATCTATAGAAAATTACAAAATCTATAGGGTATACACACGTTATTTACACTAATTTACAACTACACAAAGGGTGGGCAATCCTATTGTAGATATGTACCACCAATGGGAGGTGACAATAGACAAGCAAGAAAATAATGAAAAAAAAATAGAACGGAAACAAAAACCCGAGAACCAGGAAGCAAGATAAGCGAGACAAAGAAAAAAATAGGAAGAACAAAAACTGAAGGAAGAGAGCTAAAGGGCCTACCTTAGAATGTGGAGAATGTGGGGAGGATGAGCACAACAGGCACTCTACAACTGGTTAACCTTGAAAGGACCCTGAACACAACATTGTTAATCACCAAGAGAAACTCACACTTAATCATTGTTTGATCACCTTAATCACTCTGGTAATCACTCCAGACAATTTTTTATGGTAAAGTGTGAAAGTGACACGTGAAACAAAGTTATAACATGAGGGTAAAATCATGTTTCTTCCTCCCACAAACCCCATGAAAGACAAACGCTCTAAACACTGGACTCGAGGATTCCAAATAACTGCACCCTCTAACAAAAGAGGAAATGGTGACAAAGAATCCTGGACCAAAACACCAAAACACTCTGAGATCGGGTCCCAAACGGAAGAGAACAAAAAGTAAATAAAATGACCCTTGTGGAAGAAAAGGCCAAAGAAAAAGAAAGAGGAAAAGAAACAAGGCCAAGCCAAAACGGGGGACCCAACATTTTTCCTCTAAAATGTAGGGACGAGTATGCAGGGAATAACAATTATCTTTTGCATCATATATTGTAGTCCTATCATATTTCCAAAGCCTTCCCAATAGCATATGGCATACATCCATAGGCAACACATCACAAAGCAACTTATCTTTATACCCTGTAATAGAGAACTCCACCCAAGTTTGCTCATTCACCAACACACTCTACCCTTTGTTCAACCATGTCACTTTGTATGGATTGACATTAGGTATCTTTTTCAATTTAAGTTTATTTACATCTTCCTCTGATATGATATTGTATGTGGAGCTTGAATCCAAAATAACTTTGCAAACTTTTCCAGGAATTTTACATCTAACTCTAAAAGAAGCTCTCGTATGGTTGGGTTCATCCTTGGCTGGTTCCCTAATTAGAACTCTTCTAAACATCAAATTTTATCCCATCTCTGACTCAATGTGATCAACCTCGAGTGTCTTGAAAATTTTTGTGTCTTCATGAGTATATGCAATACTTTTACCTTTGTGTGATGAAGTAGGTTTATCAGGGCATCTATAGGTCGGGTGACCCAATTGACCACAATTATAACATTTCACACTTGAAAAGTATGAGTTTCTTCTTCTTGAACTCCTTCATCTACTAGAGCCTCCTTTAGTACCTCTACCTATGGTATAACCTCCTTTAGGAGTAGTTTCAATACCATGCTCTTGTCAACTTGGACTCTCCCTTGTTTCTTTGTTCATTCTCTGCCTTGATAAACACCTCTATGACTCCCTCGGTCTCTACCTCTGCCTCTTCCTCTAACATTAGAGTCCCCTTTCTTCTTGTTCATTTATTCCACCTTAAGAGCTAATTGGTGGAACTTATGAACATTGGTTGGAGTCCATAATATTATCTCTTCTTGAATTTTCCATTTTAGAACACCCAAGTATCTTGCTACCTTAATAGGTTCCTCTTCTTGAATCTTTGATTTGAGACATAATTTTTAAAACTCCTCTGTATAAGAGGCCACATCCAAGTCTTTTTTCTTCAGAACTTGTCTCTTTCTATGAAGTTTTATTTCATATTCTTCTGGCAGATAATTTTCTTTCACTTTAGTCTCCATGGCTTCCAAGATATCTATAGGTTGTTTATCCATTCTAACTCTTTCATCTTGCAGGTGCTTCCACCATGTCAATTTTGATCCTCTTAGCCTTGACTTTGCAACATTTAGTTTTTGTGCCTCTATAACATCTTCACATTTAAAATGGTTTTCCATCCACTCAATCCATTCCATCACTATCTCAATATCTATTTTCCCACTAAATAGTGGTATGCCTTCTACTGCCTTTCCACCTAGTGCCTTAATGGATTTCAAGAATGCTTCTTCATTCAATGGAGGGTCTAGTTTAGGAATGATATCTTCCTCATCAATCTTCTTCTTACCTCTATCACCACTTTCACCTTCTTTTCCTTGATCCTTAGTTCCCTTAACAAATTCTTGTAGTTTTATTCTTATTCATTCTAGGGCTTCCTCAAGGAGTCTATTCTTCTCCTTTTTCTCATCCATCTCCTTATCTAACTCTGCATTAGTCACCATGTTGATCTCCTATACTGATTCACTAGTATATAGAGACATACACTGAATCCCAAATCTTTACCTTGCTCTGATACCAATATGATGTAATCACAAATGTTTGTCTATAACCCTACCTTCTCCTAGAGTCTCCTCTAGGCCACTTCTCTAGCCTATTAGGGTCCTTCACAAACCATAATTCACAAGGATTCTATTCCGAATCCTTCACCTATTCAATTTTTCTACACCATTAATAAAATAAACTCAAACACCAACATACCCCATGGATGTCTTCTTGCATCCTCCACACACAATGTTCACACATGACCAAAATAGATCATCAATGGAGAGGAAGGTTCATTCCTAGGGAATTGGCTCCATAAAAATACCTAACAATGCAAAGTTGTAATGAAATCCTTATCAATTTCAAGAACTTGCTTGAATTAGCACAAAACAAGGCTACAAGGAATTAGGCCTAATTACACACCCTTTGGAACATAACTCCAAAAATTTCTCAACAAGGTGGAAAAAATATTACATTTCCTAAAACCCTTTTTGGAAACCTCTAAGATTTATCTAGTCTCACTTCCCCAATCTGTCCGTATATTGGGTTGCTAGATTCAAGCCTAAAATCAAGGGTGTTATAGAATACTGAGAATATCCACAATGATTTTTTATTTAACCCCAAAGAAATCATCACCAGAACTTATCCTTTGACATGGGGCTTCCACACACACATATCCTCCTCTCCATATGCTCAGATTGAAGCAAACAATGCATTCAATCCCTCTAATTTCTTCTACAATCCACTGTGATCCCTAGCCATTCTCCTCTAGCTCACTTAGGGAATCACTAAAAAAATATCTAGCTTGCATTCCAGGGCCCAAGCTATTGCACCAATAATGTACAACAATTCATCTCACAAATCCCAAGGAACGGTGGGAAAAGAGGTTATGACTCCATAACTACAAACTATCTAGATCATACCAACGACAACACTAAACTCAAAATAATTTACAAAATGTAGAAGAAAAAAATTAAACAACTATCTAACCAAATATAGAGTAAATAAATAACAACAACTACATCATCCAATTGTTACATTACCAAATTCAATCCATTAAACACTTCAAAACAATGAAAAGTTAAAAATTATCAAAGGCAAATATTCACAAACTGTACCAATGTATTCATTGAGTTTCTCAAATACTTCAACCAACCCTTCAGAAAGTTTGAGGGAGGCCTTAAGTATATTATCTTCATATCCACCAAAATTTTTAGATAGTTACATAACTATATGCTTGAAAATTCACTTGAGCAATAAATGTTGTCAATGACAACATTGACAATTTTGAAAAGTTGTCAGCAACTTTTTATAACTTCGGCAATTTTGTATCCAAACTTAGTCAACTCTGTAAAAAACTCAAAAAAATTCATGATTATTCTTACTAGACCAAGAAATAACTATCCTACCCCTTTCTTTTCCAATTTAGCCCTCTAATTTCACAAATGCAATGTTTTGACAACATTTTCACCTTTTGGGCAACTTTTACAAATTTGAATAAATTATAACTTAAGGATTCCAAATGACCTAGTTAGGCCTCCTAACCATAAAAAAATCTTTATGGCTATATATCCCTCTTATTTCACTAGTGGATTGGCTCAGACCACTACAAGCCAAAATTTTACTAGGAACCCTAGGTTACAATATAGCCTTACCTAGGTGCTCCTGCACCATTTTCGGCCTCTGAAAGGCCAAAAATGGACCCCCAACGTTAGATCCAAAACATATATCATTATGTGAAAACTCTTTAAACTTTAGAATTTCAGAATTGTGGCATTTCACACAAAAAACATCCTTGACATCTGATACACTGAAGACAAGGTTGCAACCAATATATTTTGGCCTTTTGCCCTCTAAAATCTCACCATCCCCGCAAAACCCGAAAAAACATTCAAATTCCAACCACCTTTGACCTTTCACACTCTAATTGTTTTTTCAGGATTTTTCTCTCTGCAAGTCCAAAAGGGAATCCTTGAACAACCTTTATCCTTTTGCACTTCAAGGCATTTTTGGCCTTTCGCACTCCAAAGTTCCATTTCATCTTTGCACTCCACAAATCTGAAAGCCCATCCTTCATATGAGCCTTCAGGCAGTTTTCAGCCTTTCGCATCCCAACCTTATTTTTGGTGTCTGGAAGTTCAAATGGGTGAAAGATCTACCAAGTTTCATTTCTGACTGATTTTGAGCCACTGCTACTAGTCGTTAGAGTTGTAGTTGTTCTTTGCATTGTCCTTTAGTATTTTTTGTCAAATAAATGTTTCTTTTTGCATGTTTTATTATAGGAATATTGGAAAGGAGTGTCATATCACTAATGAGGTACCTTTTCAAGGGTACCACGTGTCATCTAAGGTCAAAAAATACCACCAGGATATTACCGACATAGAAATAGGAAATGTAGATTGGAACAAATTCTTTGTCAAGTGTTCCAAGCTTACTGGAAGATCATCTAATTGCACCATGTATCAGTTTTGTCCACAAAACTAATCATAACCTTAGTGCACCATTATGTACCTAATGGGAGGGTAGTAAAAAATAGATAGGGATATGTGGTCTTTGATTTTAGACCAAATAATATTGAAGATGTCTTCCACCTCTAGGGGGGTCGATTGATTCTATGATTTGCCTATTAAAAATGACCTGAAATGGTTTACAAAATACACTCTGAAAGCATACAAAACAATCAATCAAGAATATTTGATTCAAACATACCCAAGAACAAACTTGTGAGGATATATTGAGGATAGGATACCTCAAGGATGACATCCAAGTGACTGTTAAAATTTTGAGTCGAGTAAATGGACTACCTCAGTCCATCCAGCTGAAAAATTGGATGATCATGTTGATCAAGAGAATAAAAGGGAAAAAGGGAAAGTTCAACTAGACAACCATACTAAGTGAGAACTTAGATGAGAATTTGATCTCAGTAAAGCATAAACCAAAATTTTATATGACCTCATACATGGTATAATTGCTAGCCGCAAGGGCAGAATACCTGGGACCTTTGAAATAGGGGGCCTTTGGCCAACCAAATGCATGGCCTTTCACAGTCTACCCACAATTGAAAAGGAAATAAAAGATGGAAAAAATATTCTAGATAAAAATATCATGAAGGATGATTTCATCTTCACCATCATCCATTCAATAGAGGATGATTATGCTAAAAGATTATCGGAAGAGGCTTTCACCAAGATTAGGGCAATAGGGGCTTTCTACTTACAATTCATGACATTCACATACATCAAAGTAGAAAGATGCACTCTGAGCCACAAGAAACTACCCATATACCCTTTTGATTGGTTAATCATCATATAAATGGCCAGACATCTCATAGATGCATATGATAACATAAAGCACAAGAAGAAGCACTATTGGGATTTCTCGATATACCCTATATCATCAGAATATATGCAAGTCTCTAGGGTTTGAATGAGTTGATTTCCCACTAAAATTGTATGCACATATTAGGACTAGGTTTGACCCCATAGGCACCTACAACCACATTAAGGATAAACACTACATTATGAGGTCTGAAAAAAGGGACTATTGTAGGATCACTTTAACATTGATAGGAGTAGCTATAGAGATCATAATTCCTCCAAAATCTTGGGACAAATATACAAAAGATGTGTTAGAACCTTTTTACAATAAAGATAAGATATACATGAGGCCTATTCTAAATGCCAAAGTAGATAAAGATGAAATGATAGCATTGATTTCAAGGTGAGCACATAATCAGGGCCACCAAGTTGTGGATCAAGAAACTATTCCCAATGGATCCTATTCCCATGAAGCCACAACTAAAATTTCAAACAAAAGGACACAAAAAGCATGGAAAAATGACCGTAATACCCCATTTAAAGAATACCCCATTGAAAAATACAAGAACATAGTATGGTCATGAGTGTCTAGTTGTGTGTGGTCCTAATCCAAATCATAAGCTACCAAGGAGTAAGATAATTGAGAGTATAACCTCACCGATTGATCAATCACAGATAGCCCAAAGGGAACTTCCTACTACCTCTAGTTAGTCTTTTGTTATAAATAATTTCATGGGAGAGAGAAGAAAAAAATATAAGAGGAAGAGATCTTTCACCTCTCCACAATAGGAAACCTTGGAGGAGGAAATAGAAGAGGAAGAGAAAGATGAGGATGATATACCTTGGGTTAAAAGGACAAAGTATAGGAAAACTACATTAAGGAAAAAGGGTCTTGATGAAGGTACACCTACTAGTGAAGAAACATAGACATAGGAAGGAAAAGATAATCCTTTGGGAGACTTGCTTCAGATGAGTTTCTCATGTCCAACTTAGAGGACCTTGAAGGTTTCAGAGACCAAGGAAAGGATTCATTTTATCCTACAACATAAGTTAATATAGGGGGATAGGTGCCAGTAAACCCTCAAGTTATCCTAACTGCACATCCATCTCATTTTACAAACCCCACAAGGAATGTACCACTCATGGGAATTTACACATGCACAAACAAGGAGATGAGAACCCAAGGTGTATCTGTATCCTCTACTTCCCAGGCTTCACACACTAATCTAGAGGACTCAATAAATTATGTAGGAGAGGATAAGAAGATAGAAAAGGATCTAGTTCCCACTCCTCCACCTTCTCTTCCAAATCCTACTCCCACTCCTCCACCTTCTCTACAAGCTCCTAATCCACCACCTTCAATTCCACTATCTTTCTCTAACCTGACTCCCCAAGTACCACTGAACATGAGAACAATTCCTCCACTTAAGACAACACAAGATTCAATAAAATTTCTTAGGTTTGAAATATTAGGTAGCTCCTCCAAGGATGAAGATAGAACACATGAGAAGGAGAAAGATGTCACAAAAGAAGAGGAAAAACAAAACAATGAGGAGAAGGGAGAAGAATAAGACAAAGATGAAGAAGAGAAAGGAGATGAAGAAGAGAAAGGGGATGAAGAAGTATAAATACAAGAGGTAAAGGTAACCAAAGATAAACAAGATGTTTTCCCAGTATTGCATATTTCCCCTTATGAGCCCATCACCGCCTTTACTAAACTAACTTGGTTTGCAAAAGAAATTCAGCACAGGAAGAGGGTATATACAAAAGAAGAAGAAGTTGAGGCATACATGTCTTTCCTATGTCAAGCTTTCCATCAATCTAAATCTAGTATGCCAGCAAGGACGATATCCTATGTTGCTCAAGACATAAAGGGCCACTGGAAAGCATAGGTAGCAGTCACCCCACCGGTGTGATGCAAGCATAGGTAACCTTGAAGGACTACACTTTTGAAGAGGTTGATTTGGGAGAACCTACAAGGGAAGGAAGTAAACCTCTGGTAGCTCTTGGACTCAAACATGGTTTGGTTTTCATGGAAAATGATGAAGAGAAAATAAAGTAATTAACTAAGAAAAATGAGGTTCTAAATAAATTCATTAACAATATGTTGGGTCCCATTGACCCAAATTTCATGAAAGCCTCATTACAGGTCATCTTTGAGAGGAAATTTTTTCCTCAGAATTGCCTGAAGGCATGACTTATTCTTTCACACAAGCATGCACTGAATGGAAGAATGATTTTCAAAAATTTAGAGAGGGAATTATTAGGTCAATTTTCAGCCCATTCAGAGTGATCCTTGTAGAAGCCACTAGATTGGTGGATATGATGGAAAGTGACACAGGATTAGAATTCAAACTAAAAAAATCATAGGCGGCACTGTGGGAACTAAAGGTAATAAGGAAGAAATGCTTCCAAATTTGGTAAAGATGTATCAAGGTGGAGAGTTAGACAATTTTGGCACATGGACCAAGAGTATAGACAAGATGGTTAAGGTCTACAAGAAGTTCTTAAACCACATACATCAGAAGCATGAGAGACTCATGATGTGGGTAGAACAAATAGAAAATTTCTTCACAGGTATTGACTTGGAATTATACAAGGATGAAGATAATCAGATGCTATGCCTAGCCAAAGAGGTCATAAAAAAATTCAAGGTCATTCTAGAAGGGGTCAACATGAAATAAGATCTTCATCAACTCTTTTACTTCAAAGAAGATATGGAGAGAATGGAGGAACATTAGGAAGAAATAAAGTTCTTCACTTAAGAGTTGACAACATTCAGGGAGAAGTAAGAACAATGCCTTTGTGAAGTTGAAGAGAAATAGGTAGACTATGAGGAGGTACAAGAAATAGTGCAAAGGTTGTGGGAATCTCATCCAAAAATACTCCCTTACTGAGTGCCCACTAGGGGCTTAGCCAAATTTTGGGATAGAAAAATTTTCATACTTAGCCATTTTGCAAAGGCTATTTTTTCACCATTTCGGCCTCTGAAAGTCCAAAATTTTAGAGGACCCAAAGTTTGATTTTCCATACTTAGTGGATTTTTTCCCTTGTAAAATTTTGGAGAAAATTTTGGGGTTAGAATTCTATGTCATTCCGGCATAAGAGTTTTTTTTTCATGAAAGTAGAGTTTTTGATCAAATTGATCAACAATTGGGGTTTTTTTTTGCATGAATACAGTCTTCTATTAGTATTCATCATATACGGAGCTCCATATGAAGATTCAAAGGGATAACTCAAAGATCAAAAGGAAGACTTCAATTAGAAATGGTGGAGCTCCAGTACCTTTTCCTCTTCTTTCTGAGAAGGTTTGACCCTAAATTCATGAGCAAAGTCAATGTAAACTGATCAAGGATCAATGCAAACTGTTTAGCACGAGTTTAGTAGTAGTTTTCTTTAGCAAGATTTAGATTTAGCTTTGTTTTAATCATTTTAGGAGTTACTAAAACCCTATTTTTGGGGTTCAAAGTTTGTAGATCAAAGAACTATATATTACAATAAAAAAATGTAATATGGTTAGATCTTTTATGCAATAAAGATATACAATTGCTGCTTCATTCGCGATTTCATATTTTTTGTTGTCTATGATAATTTTATGAATGTTTGTTTTCTCGTTCATTTCTTTCAAAGAGATAATTGTGTTTTTTGTGTTTTGGATCTACAATTGTTGAAATTGGAGTTTGTTGTTGTTCATCGATCTTGTTGTGACTAATGATTGGGGAAGATAATTCTATTGGTTCAACGATAAATATGACTTGTGTATTTCTGATAGATTTTCAAAATGTTGCATCTTGATACATTTCTCTCTAAATTATTGCATCTATTGGGTATAGAATCATGACATGGTTTGATTCATATTCAGTGGGTTTTCATCTTTCTATCATTCAATTCGCAATGAAGGTTCAACAATGGTTTATGTCTATTAGGATTTTATTTTCAGAAATTTTTCTTCATCCTCATTACCGAAATATTTTGATCTTCTTTGACAATCTGGATAAATAGATAATCAACATAGGTTTTAGCATAGATTTTTTTATCATTACTAAGTTATATACATTCATAAATTCGAAAATAAAAAAATTACTAAATTTGTTTTGCAGTTTGACGTCTTCAAAGTACCAACAAAGGCCTCTTTGTGAACATTCACATTTATCTTCAACTCATTTTACCGAGCAGGTTGTACCACGACCACAAAGAACCTTGGGAATAACTTCATTGTTCTTTCAATAGAGGAAATCAAATCTCAAAGTCCTAGCAATTGACTTGTGTAAAAATAACGCTCAACACATACATACATACATACATACATACATACATACATATATATATATA
>MU227654.1:834847-853624 GCA_018584345.1 Thuja plicata
TATATATATGTATATATATATATATATATATATATATATATATAGACACACACACACACACACAGACTCCTGGGTATTTTCAACCGTATGACACCATATGGACATTTACAGACACCTAGTAATCCTGTGCAACATGACACACATGTAAATTTAGATGTTTGTACATATTTGATTTTTAATAAATAAGTATTTAATTTATTATACAAATATGCATGACACATATATTTTCTTTTATTTCACATAGAGATCAGGGGGAGGTGGACCTGCATCAGGTTACAAATCAGAACATGTCATAGTTGACCATATATGTTATTTTAGATATTTCGTCTAACACATGTTATTCGAGAGAGTTCATGTACATTACATATGCATGTTATTTTAGAAACATATTATTTCTATTATTTCATACACATGTTATTCTTCACACTTCATGAACTATGTTGTTTTTAGACATTACATATACATGTTATTTTAGATATTTCATATACACATGAACTATGTTAATTTTGGCCATTTCATACATCTATGTTATATGTTCATGTTAATTTATATTTTACACTTATTTTTATACATGTTATGTATGCTATGTTATGTCATGTACTTGTTCGTGTTATTAATGTTCATGTGTTCATTAAATAGACTTATTTTATGCATGTTATGTATGTTCATGTCATATATATTTTTCATACATGTAAACTTAAAAATGCAATTATTGTAACTAATTTATTATATGTAAAATTTTCATACATTTAATTTAAAATATATTTTATTTAACTAATATCATATGTACATATATTTTTCATACATGTAAGTTAAAATCAATGAATGTAACTAATGGGCCATATGTATTTAATCTAACTAATGTCTTAATGGGAGATCATGTAAGTAATCTAAGTATTGTCTTCAATCAAATAATTTAAATTATTTAGTATATATACGATTAAAAGTACAAATAATAACTTAATTAAATGATAATGAAAATAAATTGAAGTACATGTACTTACCTGCACAACCATCAGACCAAATCCAATTTTTTGAAGCCTTTATCCTGTGATTCACAATATCTTCAAATACATTAAAAAACAATGAGCCACATAGCTCCTCTAATGAACCTTATCATCACTAATATATAAATGAACCTCCTTGATGATATTGCATTCATTTGGATCAATACGTTCTACCTCATCCAAATCAAATTGTGCGTGTTTATAAGTCACTTGCACAAATATTCCAACTTGATCAAAATGATAATATTTCTATTGAAGCTCTAAATAAATGAAAAATGCATAGTTGTAAGAGAAATCTATAATTGGAAGAATACAACCATGTGCAAAACAATCTTAGGAATCACAAAATTGTTTAGCTTTCCATCGTGCACCAACATAATGTTGGATATGTGAATAAATTATAATATGAAATCTGGTCATAAACTCAAGGTAGAGAAATTCAGTCTCCTTCAATATATATTTTTTGAAATCATCTTTGATCTTAGTTCGTTATGTATCATAATCAAATCTCTTCCACAAAATTGGCATTGAAACATTAATATTCTCAATTTGTAATGGAAATTTATGTAAATATCCACAATCATTTCATACTTTTTTTATGCATTGTACTTTAAACTCATCTAAAACTTCTATTTGATCACATAAAATAGACTTCACAAATTGTGTCATACTTCCGGTGATGACCATATTTGGATTAAGTAATGTCATAGATTTTTTTTTATGATTGCAAGTATAGATGAAACTCAACATGATTTCCAAAACTAGTTTAACGTACCTTAAATTTATGCATACAAAGAAAGAGCGCAACCTCTCAAACATTCTTTGACATATTTTCACATTTGAAAATTATTGCTTGAATGCTTCAAACAATTCACTTCATGTTGTATCTATAAAATGTTTTGGAAGTCTATTTTTCATACCAGTCTCTTCATCTTCTGTATGTATAGTATCCCTTCTAACAATAGAAACATGAGAGTGAGCAGACCAATATTCGATGACCCATATTTTTACATTTTAAAAAATTATGTCTTTTTGTGGAAGTCTACAAATATTTAACAAATTGTTTTAACTGTTTTCATCTAACATATTTATCTTCTTCATATCTTTGAATGGTTCTTCTAGATACATTTAGTAAATCAACAAAATATTGTACTTGTTTTCTTTGGGTCAACATCCTACTATATAAACTAGTCATCATAACTCTAGATGAAACACTTAAATCGACTCCTTCACTTGAGTTATTAATGTCGTTCAATACATCCTTCAAATTTACAAATATTTTTTGATTCACACTGTCTAGAAAGATTCTTCTTGATATGAACACCCAATAACTCTAAAATAGGAGCCATTCTCTTTTCCTAAATACACTAGAAAATAATTGTGCTCTTCCAACCATACTTTTATTTTAAAAATGTTCATCCCAGTTTTTTTTTGCATTATAATTTAATTGTGCATTCAAATACCATGTGTTCAGATCAAATTTGACTGAAAAGTGAATCCTCATTCATCTCCATTAAATTTCCCATGTCGAAAGATATATTTCCACCTTTAGAACAACCAATTTGTTCCCCTACTTGAATTGCGTCTTCTTAAATATCAATAGGTTCTTCCTAAACTACAACAAGTTGATCTTGATTATATTTTGTATGACCTTTCATTTTTTCATCCCTTATTTTATCTATTTTCTTGTTCTATTCCTTTTATTCCACATTGCCCACATTGTTCAAATGGAGAGCTTCAACTCACCTACATACATAAAACCGTATACCCAATAAAAAAATTAAAAATAATAATTATAAGTTCATAATTTAAGTACTAATTGAACAATGCTTTAATTAAAAAAAAAATACAACAAAAAATAATAATAATTATAAAAATAACGTGCAAGAGAAAATAAACCTCCTGGGTGTATGCACCCTAAAATGGTCGCCTAGACTATGGGCCCCATTTATCATTTTATCAATTTCCTGAATCAATGCTTTGGAACATTTTCAATTCAAATCGATTTCCTTGATCAAATTGTAATTAATTCAATTATTTCAATATTTCCTAAGGTTTGATCATTTTTATTTAATTAAAAGATTTAATCTCCCTTTTAATTAAATAAAATTCATCTTATTTAATTAAAAGATTTAATCTCCCTTCTAATTAAAATTTATCTTATTTAATTAAATTAAATTCCTCCCATTTAATTAAATAAAATTCTTCTAATTTATTTAATTAAAATAAAACCCCTCTTTTAATTAAATAAATAAAAACCCCACTTAAAGCACTTTATTTGATGAAAAAGGAAATAAATTAAATAAAAATATCTTTTTCTTCACATCTTCCTAAGTGGTGGGCTTTTTGCCTCTTAATCATAGCCTTTGATTTTTTCCTCTTAATCTCTACCGTCCATTTCTCTTTGTAAGGAGCCCTCTCCTTCTCATTCTTAGAGATAGAATTTTTAGGTATTGTTATGCTGCAGGTTTGGAGAGCAACTTTGGAGGAGAATTTGAGCACTTTGGCTTGGATATTGGAACTTCTCTCTTCTTTCCTTCTTCTTGCATCCATGGCTACTCATGTAGATTAGATTCATGTTTAATTTCATAGATTAAATTTGCATATTTCATTTCATAGATTAATCATGCATTGCTATCATTTAGATTAATTTCCTTTCATGCATTGCAATCATATAGAATAGATTTCATTTTCATGCATTAAATCTCTCATTTCATGGTGTACTTGCATGGGCACTAACTAGGTCAATCAGAGGGCCTCTATTTCAAACCTTTGCACTCCATGACTAGGGAGCTATGAATCGATATTTGGGGCCTCATTCATTTTTCTATCCTTTTAGATTTTTTTTAAAATTTATTTTTGGATTTCTAAATTTTCTGTCTTTTTCGTACTTGCTATTTTTTTTCTGCAGGGAAATCTCGCCCGAGATTTTGCAAGTCTACAGGTGAGATTGTGCTGGATCTAGTGTTTCCTCGTGTGGCTCTATGAAAATCCTCATGTGGCACTGTGTGGATCTTTGCACAAGATTTGGCACCAGACTGTGATATGTGATTGGTTTTCTATTTTCTATATTTTTTATACTTTTTTGCATTTCCTCGCGTGAGCCTGTGTACTTCTTCATGCGGCTGAGCACTTTCTCACGTGACACTGTGTGTTTCCTCACATGAGATTCTGTACCAGAGATCTATTTTTATTTTTTATATTTTATATCTCTAATTTTTTGTGCTAACCACTAATGTTTACTGTTTCTGGTGGTTTGTGATTTGCTATTGCTGATTGCTGTTGTTGATTTGGACTTGCTTGGATAAGCAACAAAATGATTTGTGTTGCATTGTATTTTAGGTATTTTGTTGATCTCTACAATATTTGGATTTTGGAAATAAAATGAACCTCTCATGTGTTTAGCTTGAGTGTTTTCTTTCTTTCATAGATCACATTTCCATTTGGTGCTCTAAAAATGGACCAAGATTTTCTTTCTTGCATATATGTTTCACATAGTAATTAGGCCCTATGAACACTATTTATGGTGATCTTTAGAGAGTGGTCTTCATTCATTTTTCTTACATGTGAAACTCTTCTTGATGATAGATCCACTTGTAGGTAGGGAATGATTTGTTTTTATCTCATTGGTCAACTTGGTTTGGGCTTCAACTTTTGGCAATGCTTTCTCTCTTCGGGGAGATTGGTTTCATTTGTTGTTGTGTGAAACTTTAATGAGGTGATTTCAAATTAGTGGGTCAAATAATCTTGTTTTCTAGGTTTGGGTGAGGTGAAGAGGCTAGAGGATTATGCTCTTTTCCCTTTTCAGAGAATCAAAAACTTGGAACCCTTGAATCCAAACCAAGTCACCATGTGGTCCATAGTGTGAGTCTTCCTCGTTAGAGAGGGTTAAATGTAGTGGACACTCCTTTTATTGGGTAAACCATGTGGATGGAACCTCAAGTGGTAATAGCCATTTTCTCCATGGTAGCAACAACCGCTATATAAATGTCCCTGTGGAAGAAATTTCCATGGGTGTAGTTTCTTGTGGGTTGTCAGACCTCCTAAGCAACTCTTGATTGATTAAATTCTCAGACTATGTCAAAACCTCAGTGCGCTGAGATTGGATTTCACCCACTTGAGATTGCAAAATTTGCAGAGTCAAGCCATTACTAAGAACCATAGTACAACTAAATTTTTCTTTCCTAGGACTATGTGCGTGATTGGAAAACATTTGAGAGCATACACAAGTAGAATTCTTATGGAGTAGACATACTATGACACTATCCATGTTCATGTGCATGGTTTCTTTGTCCCTAGCTCATTGTTTGAAGACATTGATTGCTTGAACTCCCTGATTGCTGTTCTATGTGCTTGATTCATGATAAAATCTATTAATGCATCTAGTTGGTTATTTAAAACAAGAAAAAACTGAGTTTTGTATCCTTTCCTCGCGCGAGAAAACTATTTCTTTGCGCCATTCATTGTGTTTCCTCGCGCGGCTATCTGAGAATCCTCGCCTGATATTTTACATTTGCTGTCAGTTTACTGTCTCCTTGTCACACCGGTTTGAGTTTCCTCAAGCATCTATGCATTTTATCATGTGGTCCTGAGTAAATCCTCATGCGACAAAGCATTCTGTCGCATGAAAATGTCTGCCAGTGAACTGTTTGCTATCATTTTTTAGCCCGTTTAGCTTGTTGTCCTGTCATTTTCAATCTTCTGGGTTGATCCGGGTCATATTTGATTACTTACCCCACTGTTAGAAGCTTGTTTATCTTTGTATTCTTGCATTTTCACCTCTTGGATTAGCAATCTTTGATTTCACAAGTGACCTTGCTTGGCACTTGGTGAGGTAGGAACTGTCCTTATTGAAAAGATAAACCTTTAGATTCTTTGATAATGCACGTGGAGAGTTTTGGTAGTCTCTTGTCCATCCACTTTCATAAAAATTCAATTTCAAGTAATATAATTTGGGTAAGACCATCCTCCTGATCCATATGTGCTAGGATATTCACCCGAATTCATTGGGCACCTCTATAGCAGTGTTGGCTTACGCCGCTTTACAATTTTCTATCTTATCACCTCTTTTTGGACAAGTTAATGCCTTTTCTATCCTAGTTTGGTACCAAAATTTCTTGTGGTAATCCTATCGGCTAGTACCTTTTCTTTCATGCCAGTTACAATAAGATATCAATTAAATCAAGGAAAATGACCTCAAGTTGTTTTTAACCAATTACCCTTAGTAGAAACTCGCCAAAGACATAAGGGAAAAGAACCCATATTTGATCAATCTCCTAGGAATACTTTGGAAGTGTAGTTTGATTCCAAAAGTCATCTTAGTAAGTTGGGTATCCCCTTAGCATCTCCTCACTCTTCTATGGACATGAGTTGCACAATGACTCAGAGAGAGAAGGAAGTCAAAGATAAAAGTTATGATGATATGTTTGCAAAGAGTGGACATGCTATTTCATTCAGTGGTTCCTCTCATAATAGTATACCAACCTCACCGCTTATTTCAAAAAGATATCTAGATGCACACCAAAGAGCTGAGAGGGAGAGAGGTAAGAAACATGCTTATGATGATGAGTTATCACAACATGAGAAACAAGGAGATGAACTTTATGATACTCATGTCAATACAACCTATACCAACAACTTGTTTTGAAATTCAAGACCAAGCTCACCTCTTAAAACATCTACCAATTACATGAGTGATAGACTCAAGAGGATTGAGCGCAAAAAGAAAGCATTCCAAGATGAACAAGTTCATAAGGAAGAACAAATTAGACATCTAGAGTTGGAGAAAAAAACTTTGATGGAAATTGAAAGGAAAGCCTTTCAAGAGGAGCAAGATAGGCTCTTGGCTAAACAACTCAATGATCCATTCAACAATATGCATGTTAGTGGTTGAAACAGTTCTCCTACATCCACTCTTCCTAGGACTCCACAAAGTAGGAGACATTCAAGATCACCATCACAATATCCTAGCCCTAGAGGAAGAAGGGTTTCTAGAGATGATCATCATAGGAGACAAACCCCTCCTAGGAACTCAATGCCATCTTTACAACATGCTCATTATGGTTCACAATATGGAGGTAGTAGCTCAAACTTTGATCACACCTCTCAAGATTTCATGCAAATGCAATAGGAACCACTTTTTAAACAGTATGTGGAGAAATATGTGGAGAAAAGCAAGGATAATTTCCTAGAGATTCTAATCAACAAGGGTACTAGGGTCCCTTACAAATTAGATGTGGATAGAAAAATCAAGAAGCAAGGTCCATCTCAAGATGAGAAGCTCAATGAAATGCAAAGAACAATAGACCAGATGTCCACACCTAATAATTCTTTCCCATTAGACTCAATTTGTCCTAATCCATTTGACAAGAGTGCTAACATGAAAGAATTTCCTAGAAAGGTTGAAATTCCTCATTATGAAAAATATGATGGGAGTGGAGATCCACATGATCATGTGCGTCAGTTTTATACCACAAGTTTTGAGTTCCATCAAGATGATTCGTACCTTATGAGGTTATTCCCACAAAGTCTTAAGGGACAAGAAATGGAATGGTTTACCAAGATAACTCCCCCTGTTAAGACTTTCAAAGAGCTTGTTCATAGATTTGTTCAACACTTTGCATACAATGTTTCAAGATCTATCACTTTGTTGGACTTATGCAACTTAAAGAAGAATCAAGGAGAATCCTTTGTTACCTTCTTGCAAAGGTGGAGATGAAAATGCTCTTGCTATTCTAGAACTATTCCTGACAATGAAAACATTGACATTTTTGTTAGTAACTTAGTTCTCGAAATGCGGTATGAAGTTAAGAAAATGGTTTTTGATTCATTTGACACCATGGTTGAGGCCGCGTGTAGAATCAAGGATGTTTTAAGAGAACAAGGAATTTTGACTAAACATGGAAAGAACAAAAACAATGGTCAAAACAACAACTCTAACAAGGATAAAGGGAAGAACCAATATTGGAATAGGAAAAAACACGTGGTTAATGATGGAGTTGTGTATTCCTCCCAACCTAAAGATCAACCTATGCTCCACTTATCTAGTAATTTTCAAGGTGTGAAGCTCAATACATCCACTCAACAAGAAAGTAAGCCAAGTTACCAAGGTAGGCCTAAGAGTGAAAAGTGTCAATTTGCAAAACTTGGTGAGTCATATGAGAATATTTTAAAGAAAATTATTGATAACAATCTGACACATCCTCTGGATGTTGTGCATTTTTGTATACCTAAAGTTAAACAACATTGGTGGAAGGAAAAAGTCTGTTGCATATTTCATAATGGTATTGGACATGATGTTGAACATTGCTAGAGACTCAAGCATATCGTCCAAGATCTCATTGAGAATAAAAAAATTACAATAGATGGATTGAACACCAACATTAATCACAAAGAATTCAAGGAGCCTTTGCCCAAATATGAAAAGGGGAGACTTCTAAAGTTAAGAATGGAAAAGTTGAGATCAATTATACTTACACAGATAAGGAGAATACCATCAACATGCTTGAATTTGTGGAAGAAAATGTTAATATGATGAGTGGAAGAGATCCTTATGGTTATGATTTAGATGAAGACTCTCCTCCTATTTTTGATAAAGAACATGTTGTGGTGCTAAGGGGTCCCAACTCTAGAAGGTTGTCTCAAGCCCTTAATGTTGTTACCCAAAGTCAAGGTCTTGTTGTCATTAGAGGACCCAATTCAAACCAGTCAAGTAAACCTAAGAAAGTGGCATCCAAGCCTATCACCTCGAAACCAATTGTTAATCCTAAATTGAACTACAATCTTGTTGATCAGTTATAGAGAACCCCCACTCAAATTTTGATCTTTGAGCTTTTAGATTTGTCTCCAAGACATAAAAAAATCCTTGAGGATTCTTTGCGCATGACAAATGTCCCCAACAACTTAGATATTGATCAATTCCATAATATGGTTGATCACATTGCTACCCCTCATTACCTTACATTTTTAGAAGATGATGATAAAGCTTTGTGCCATATGCACAATCTTTCCCTTCATATTGAGGTCATGATCCATAGAACCCTTGTTAGGCGCGTGTTGATAGATGAAGGTGTTGGGCTTAACATTTATTCTTTTAGTCTTTTGAAAGAATTGGATTATTCTAAAGAAGTTGTAGATACCAAAAAAAGGATTAGTTTCAAAGCCTATGATGAGGTAGAAAGAAATTCCAAGGGGTTGGCTTTCCTTCCTGTTAGGATTGGCCCTGCTCAAAAGGATATTTTATTTCAAATAGTTGATGTTGGACCCCTTGCGTATAATATCATACTTGGTAGGCCATGGATTCATGATATGCAAGCGGTGCCATTTATCTACCATCAATGTGTTAAGTTCCCCTACGATGGAAGAGATATTTGTATACCTAGGGATAACACTTTATCTGTTAATTTAATTTCGGCATGGGCTCATGTTCCCCTCAATAGAGAAGCAAAATATTTTGGTGCTACCTTATCCAAATGCAAAGACAAGCTTAAAATGATAGACCTTGTTATGGGGGGGTATCAGCTCAACTCCCTCACAACATTACCAGTTTCACCTCGGTCTTATGGAAAACCTTCAAAAGAAAAGAAACCTTCCTCTTTAGTTATGACTTTATTTGGCAAATTTGTAGAATCATCAGTGCCTATCCAAGATGAGAAAGAGGAAACATTTGTTAGAGACTGGATCTATAGAGAAGAAAAATATATGCATAATGAGAACTTATCTCCCTCTCCTAAAACTTATGGAAGAGGATATACTTTTGTCAAAAAGATGGGCTATCCTGGATATGGACCTCTTAATCACAATTTGGATGCTAGGTCTAAATCTCTTAATCATGCTAAATTTGGATGCAAGTCTAAGAAACTAGTTGGCCTAGGATTTCAAAATTGCCACGAGCATACTATTCCTCTCTTTGAAAAGTTGGATAGTGATGATGAGCTAGATTATGTACCTAATTTGACAAATCAGTAGGATATATGTGTAGATTGGGTCCCTTCCACTACTCTCCTTTGGGGAGATTTAAATATTTCAGTCACCCATGCATCAGTTGCAAATTTAGAACAAGAATCAGATATAGAGGATCCTTTGAGAGAGCATCAATGAAAGAATATTTCTTATTTAATGGAAAGAGAAAGTGTTACTTTTGATGAAACTGGACCCTCTACATTGTGATGTCCCAAACCTTTATGGTGTAAGCATCCTAGTCATAGTTCAGATACAAGTTCTAATGAGTATGAATAGGACTCTTTTTTACAGCCCTCCACAGTTGATAGAGATATTGATGTTATTCATGCTTTTAGTTCTCAACTTGAGGTTTCCAATGAGTCACGTGTAGGATTAGAGGTTTTGAACCCACATGTTGCCTTAGTGGGTGATTCTTCACTTGTTAGGATGAATCCTAATTTTGGTAGCTTAGAGGGATACTTGACAGACTCTGACTCTTCAATCACTGGCGATAATTTCATTCATACTTATAGCCTTGAAAAAGTCATTGACTTAGCTCTTGTTCATCCTGACCTCATTGATTGGTCCCAACGCTATCAAGAACCTAAGCTTTTAACATTCCAAAATGATTATGAGATAGCATGGTATCTAAATGCCATTGAACCAATAGTCTCTTCCACCAGTGAACTGGATACCAGTATGACAGAGCCAGACATGAAGTACCTTAGTCAGAAGATAAAAAGAAAATAAAATAAAAAGAATAGGTGTTCTGATGGGGAAAACCACTCTATGGCAGTGTCAGAACTAAAAAAAGTAAAAAGAAATGATGTATACAAGGGTGAAAACCTCTCTGAGGCACTTAAGGATGAGGTACTTGATTGTCTCCCCAGCTATTTTCAAGATCGACCTTCAGTGCTTATTGAGCCAACACAAGAAATTAATTTGGGTATAAATGAGGCTCCACAAATAGTACACTTTGCTGAGTCCTTGTCACCAACAAAAATAGAAGCTTATACTAAATTCTTACAGAAGAAGAAAATCAATTTTGCATGGACTTATTCAGATATGCACGGATTGGACACTAATCTTATCATGCATCACTTATCTATAGCTCAAAATTTCAAACCAGTTAAATAGAAATTGAGAAAGATGCATCCTCACATAGCTCTTATAGTCAAAGAAGAATTAGAAAAAGTCCTTGGTGTAAAATTTATAAGAGCTATTGCCTATGCTGAATGGATATCAAACATTGTACCAGTTTCCAAACATGATAAATCCATTCGAGTTTGCATAGATTTTAGAGATGCTAATAGAGCATGGCCAAAGGATGACTTTCTACTTTCTAATATAGATATGATAGTGGATATGACTGCGGTTTATGAGATTTATTCTTTGATGGATGGATTTTTTGGGTACAATCAAATTAAGATAGCTCCTAAAGATCAAGAAAATACTGCATTCACTTGTGCATGGGGAACCTATTGTTGGAACGTTATACCTTTTGGATTAAAAAATGAAGGAGCTACCTATCAAAGAGCTATGACAACTATTTTTCATGACATGATGCATAAAAATATGGAAGATTATGTGGATGATACCTTGGCCAAATCTAAACAAAGAGATACACACTTAGATGATTTGGAAGTCATTCTAGATCACATGGAACAATTTCAACTAAGGTTAAATCCTAAAAAGTGTGCATTTGTTGTCACCTCTGGAAAATTACTTGGCTTCATCATTTCAGCAAAAGGAATAGAGGTAGACCCTAAAAAATTCCAAGCAATCATAGATATGCCACCTCCTAGAAACATTAGTCAAATGAGGAGTCTCCACAGATGTCTTCAATCTATAAGGAGGTTCATTTCACAACTGGAAGATAGAGCTCAACCCTTCAACAAGAACTTACATAAAGGAGTCAAATGTGTTTGGAATGAGGATTGTCAAAAGAGCATAGATCAAATCAAGAAGTACTTGGCAAATCCTCCTATTTTAATGCCTCCTATCCCAGGGAAACCACTTATTCTATACATTTCAGCAACATAATCTCCCTTGGGGGAATTACTGGCTCAACTTGATGAAAATGGGAAAGAAAGAGCAATTTACTACATTAGGAGTACTCTTATTTCATATGAGGTTAATTATACTAGCGTTGAGAAAGCTTGCCTTGCTATTGTGTTTGCTTCCCAAAAGTTGCAACATTACATGCTTGCGCACACTATACACCTCATAGAAAAAATATATCCACTCAAATACTTGCTAATTAAGGCTGCCCTCACAGGTAGACTTGCTAAATGGATGATGATACTTTCAGAGTTTGACATAGAGTACCTTGAACGCAAAGAAATCAAAGGATAAGCTATAGCTAATCAATTAGCTGATTTCCCATTACAAGATAATGCACCTATTCAAGTTGACTTCCCAGATGAGCATCTTATGTATATGACTGAAAGAACATGGAAGATCTTCTTTGATGGATCTTTTATGCAAAATGGTTTAGGAGCTAGTGTGTTGTTTGTTTCTCCTCATGGATATATGATTCCTAAGACTTACAAATTATTATTCCGATGTACAAACAACATTTCTGAGTATGAAGCTTTAAAAGATGGACTTAAGATGGCCATAGAATGGATAATCACAGAGTTACACATCTATGGGGACTCACAGTTGATAATCATCCAAGTTAATGATGAATACCAATCAAAACATGAGAAAATGGTACGTTAAAATAAAATGGTTGATTCCTTGAAATGATACTTCACATTTGTGACATTTTAGCAAATCCCTAGAGCAGAAAACAAAGTAGTTGATGCTATGGATACACTTGATTCACTTCTTCAGTTAGACCAACATGAATCAAGATTTGAATTCTTAGTGGAAGAGCTACATCACCCTATCTTTGACTCCCAAGAAATCCATGTTATTTGTACCCTTGTTGGTCATGAGTCATCCCATTATGGTGCCATTTACTCATACCTTCATGATGGCATTATACCTGAAACTTTTAACCAGTCTGAATGCCAAAATTTTACCCAAAATGCCTCTCGCCATTCCCTTATCACTGGTGATTTGCATAGGAGGGGTCTAGATGGAACACTTCTTATATGCTTAGAAAAGGAAGAATCTGACCAAGCATTAGTTGACATTCACAAGGGCATCTATGGGGGACATTCCAATGGTCTTTCCATGGCCTGAAGATTGCTTAGGGTGGGGTACTATTGGCCCATGATGTAGATTGATGCAGTAGATTTTGCAAAGTCATGTGAAAAGTGTCAAAAACATGGTAACCTGATACATGCTCCAGGCAGGGAACTCATTCCTTCTATATCTCATTGGCCATTTCAGCGTTGGGCCTTTGACCTTATTGGGTAGATTCATCCCAACTCATCAGGTGGACACAAGTTTATTATCATTGCTACTGATTACTTCACTAAATGGGTAGAAGTTGTCCCACTTTCTGTTGCCTTGAGCAAGACAGTTTACCTATTCATTTTGAACCATATCATCTATCGATATGGAGTGCCTTCCGAGATTATCACTGGAAATAGAGGTCAGTTCAAAAATAAGGACCTGAAACAACCCTGCAAGAAATTCAAGATTAAACAACATTGGTCCTCCATTTACTTCCCACAAGGAAATGGTCAAGCAGAGGCATCAAACAAGACAATTCTTAAAATATTACATAGAACAGTTTGTAAGAATGGCCGAGATTGGCATTTATAGATAAATTTGGCTTTGTGGGCCTATAGAATGAGTATTTGTACTCCTACTGGGGCAACTCCTTTCACCCTTTCATATGGCACTAAAGTAGTGTTACCTTTGGAAGTTGATATTCCTTCACTTTGAGTCTCTCTCCATGGTCTAGTTACAGATGAAGACTACCGAGCCATGAGACTTCAAGAGTTAGAACTTCTAGTGAGAAACATCACGCATCATTTGACCATATGAGGGTCTATCAAAAGTGCATATCCAAAGCCTTCAACAAAAAGGTTCTCCTTAGAGAATTCCAAGTGGGAGATCTTGTCCTACGTGAAAACCCTAAGAATCTACATCATAGAGATCAAAAGGGAAAACTTGAACCTAATTGGCTTGGACCTTACATCATTATAGCAACTTTTGGGATAGGTGCTTATTTACTATCTATAGAAGAGGGAGAACAACTCCCTGATCCTATCAATGTCTTGCACCTGAAGCAATTCTATCCATGATGCCCATTCTATCTGGGGGCATGCTTTGTACATGTTTATTAATCTTGAAAAAATCCCCAAACAATGATATATTGTCAAAAAATGCTAAAAATCAGAAAATGTCCTAAAAAAATGATCATCTTAGTGAAAACCTAGCAATACGCACTTTGATGTATCTCCAGAAAAATTATTTATTCCAAAAATACAAAAAAAATAAAAAAATACAAAAAATTCAAAAACAATAGAAAAAGTGCCTTGGTGAAAACCTGGAAATAGGCACCTTGGTAGCAAAAATTCAAAAAAATTTATAAAAAGTCCTGAAAAAAAGAAGAAAAAAATGAAAAAATAAAAAATGAAAAATTTGTAATAAAATCCAAGTGGTGAAAACCTGGAAACGGGCACTACTTGAGGCCTTTACACCCCTATTTCTTAGCGCGTGTCCACGACACTTAACCTTTCTCCATCATGCTTTATCCTTGTTGCCTTTGTTTGGAATTGGTCTTTGTCTTTGTCTAGGGGGGATGCATTAGTCTTCAAGACATCTCACAAATGGTGTTTTGCAACACCACCCCAACTGTATTTTTCAATACAACCCCTGACATCAAGTGTTTTTCAACACTTATCAGTTTGGTCTTACCCTATTTTGTCATATGGTCTTACCTACTTGCAAGCATTCAATCCTTACCCTCAGAACTCAGTATGAGTTAAACTACTTAAATTTTTAAACACAACATTTAATGCTTGAACTATGTCATGATCTTTTCTTTGTGTGCTGACTGTTATTGATTTTTGTTGAGTGTCCTTGTCTAATAAGTCTCTCCGTGATGCATAGATAGAGGAATTGGGGCATGGGGCATGTTTTTATTTGCTTCCTGCTTTATGCTTAACTATTTTTGCACAACCATTTTGCTGGTCATCCTGGCCTCTATGCCTTGATGCGAGCATGGTTTTGCTAAATTAAATTGGGTAAGCTAACATCACAGTCATCCTGAACTTTATGTCTTTGATTCTTATGTTAGAATCTTTCCACATTCCAATCTGATATCAACCACATTCATATCTTCATAGTTGCGCTTGTGACTAGTGATGATTGTGTGATTTTCTAATGTCCGTTAATAATGGCCCAATAATGAAAATAAGTTCCTTAACATTCTCTAATATATGATGAACACAAGATCCTATGTTTCAGTTGCTCTGTTGCAACTACACCTTTTCATTTTCATGTAGCTTGCATTGTTAAACTTCATGTTAGTTTGTATTTTTAGGCTACATTATGAGCTTGAGAGGGTTTCCTTCATCTTTCTTGTGGACTTTTAATCAACTATGATCACGTTCTGATCTTCATTTCCTTATCTTCTTTTGTGATCTCAATAAAAATTTTCTACCTTAAACAGTTGATTAATTTTGGGGCATTCTCTTTCTTGAGTCAAATTCTCTTTCTTCTCTCCATTTCTTTCCACCTCTTCCAAACTTCTATCTTCCATTTTCTTTCACCCCACTTCTTCTTCTTCTTCTTCTTCTTCTCTTCTAATTCAACCTTGGGGCATAATCTTTCATGCTTGATGATCTACCTTGGTTTTGTGATCTTTATATCTTTCATCTTACATCAAGAACCTTATCTTTAGTTCAATTTGATCAAGTTTATCAAATTTCTATTTCTCCTCTATCTCATTTTGATTTCGATCATGAGGGGGCAGTACCTATGAAACTTTACTCTTTGATTCAGCTTTATCAATCCTATCATTTGTTCTGCTTGGGGCAACCTTGCTTGAGATTCTTATTTCGGACATGTCAATTACTTACATACAACGGTGTTGACCTTGTCTTAATTGCAATCAGCTTATCTTTATTCTGATGTCAATTACTTACATACAACGGTGTTGATATGTGTATTGTTTTGTGATCCCAAATCGATCTCACACTTTAACTACATTCTATGACTACATGTGTTCCTAGAATGATCACACATTAGTCAAAGAGGGGAAAATGTATGCACCCTAAAATGGTCGCCTAGACTATAGGCCCCATTTATCATTTTAATCATTTTATCAATTTCCTGAATCAATGCTTTGGAATATTTTCAATTCAAATAAATTTCCTTGATCAAATTGTAATTAATTCAATTATTTCAATATTTCCTAAGGTTAGATCATTTTTATTTAATTAAAAGATTTAATCTCCCTTTTAATTAAATAAAATTTATCTTATTTAATTAAAATATTTAATCTCCCTTTTAATTAAAATTCATCTTATTTAATTAAATTAAATTCCTCCCATTTAATTAAACAAAATTATTCTAATTTATTTAATTAAAAGAAAACCCCTCTTTTAATTAAATAAATAAAAATCCCCACTTAAAGCACTTTATTTGATGAAAAAGGAAATAAATTAAATAAAAATCTCTTTTTCTTCACATCTTCCTAAGTGGTGGGGTTTTTGCCTCTTAATCATAGCCTTTGATTTTTGTCTGTTAATCTCTACCGTCCATTTCTCTTTATAAGGAGCCCTCTCCTTCTCATTCTTAGAGATAGAATTTGTAGGTATTGTTATGTTGCAGGTTTGGAGAGCAACTTTGGAGGAGAATTTGAGCACTTTGGCTTGGATATTGTAAGTTATTTCTTCTTGTCTTCTTCTTGCATCCATGGCTACTCATGTAGATTAGATTCATGTTTACTTTCATAGATTAAATTTTCATATTTCCTTTCATAGATTAATCATTCATTGCTATCATTTAGACAAATTTCCTTTCATGCATTGCAATCATATAGAATAGATTTCATTTTCATGCATTGATTCTCTTATTTCATGGTGTACTTGCATGGGCACTAACTAGGTCAATCTGAGGGCCTCCATTTCAAACCTTTGCACTCCATGACTAGGGAGCTATGAATCAATATTTGAGGCCTCATTCTTGAGCAACCTTGGATAGAATGATTCATAAAAGTGTGACACATTTTCATCACACACTGGGTAATATTTATTCATGCTTTTCTTTGAAATTAGAACATACGCCTATAAAACTCTAAAAAAATGAATTTATTTAAAAAATCCTTTATTGATTTGCATAAAATCATTTTATTTTATTTTTCAATTGAAAAAATGCCTCTAATATATGAGGTTTAAGGATAGCAGTCATCCACGCGGTCGGGTTTGGGGAGCAGAAGTTTAGGCAAAACCTGGTCTAGTCAAACCGGGTCTAGCCAAACTAGGTTCAACCAATAGTGCTTATGTGGCATCCTATGTGGTAGCCAAATAAGAAAAAATTTCATAATTGCAAAACCTCTTACCTATGCAATTGATTTCCCCATCAAAACTCAACTTTCTTTAAAAAGTAAAAATACCCTTTTGTAGAGCTTAGATTCAAGATTATGGTTATATAAGTTTTATAGTGTTATGATTACATCTAATAAATTATAATTTAAAAATACTGCAAGTATGTATTTTAAACATTCGAGAACACGTTAGTTCAAAAAAAGAAAAAAAATATTAAATCATGTGAGAAAAATTTAAAACTTATATTTAACACTAGAGGAGAGAGTCATCTTCAAGAAAATATAATTTTTTTTTATTGGTGTAGATTTGATAGGGGAAATTATCCGAGAGACAAAAATTATTAATTTTTGGTAACTCCAACTTTGAATAGTTATAATAGAGAAAATATACATTCAAAAACAAAGTTTATTTATTTTTACCCATACATGTCATCTAAAAGATGTTTTGAAATCCAAAGAAAAAAATATTATTTGCATATATTTTTTTGGTAGGAACTAGTATTAGATTGGGTAGTTTGTGTTACACCAGAAGATCAATTTGTTAGTGTCTAATACAACCACTAGATTTATAGAATCCATAGGAGGTTGTTTAACCCTTGTCACCAACCGCTTCCTGGAATCACCGAGAGAAAGGGCACACACCTTGCAACAATCCCACCCTTGGTTCATGCATGGGTTTGTATCATGTGACCTAGGCTATGATACCAGTTGTTCGATTGGGTAGTTATCATTACACCAACAGACCGATCTGTTAGTGTATGATACAACCACTAAACTTATAGAATCCACAAGAGGTTGTTAAACACTTATCACCAACTGCTACATGGACTGACCTAGACCAAGCACACACACCTTGCAACAACTAGACCTTCCAATTGTAAGCATTTTTCAGTAATTAAGAAATGAACTTTCAAAATTTAAACAAAAAAAAAAAAACCAATATCAAATGTTGTTCATTTTTTTTAAATAATAGGCATAAACTTCATCTAATTTTAAAATTTTTATCAATTTACATCATCTTGAAATTCCAATTATAAATGCCACTTTTATATCATTGAAGTTGAACAATGTTTGTGCTATTAACCTTTTCTTTTATAGAAGTGTGACTTCAGTTTTTACTTTTACCCAAGATGTGAAGAAGATCTTTATATTTTTAGTCAATAAAAAAGTTCTCATGTTGGATTATGATACCACTAAGAAGGCAGCGGGGGGTGTAATACCCACCTCTTGGTTTTCTTTTCAGTTTCGGTTGTCGAACTCTTTTAGGCTTTTTCATGTATGTGTGGTTTATTTCAGATGGATTAGAGGATATTTATGTATCATGTTTCAGTATGTTATTGATTCATTGCTTAGAGTGTTATATCTCCTATTTGC
>MU227654.1:869838-897068 GCA_018584345.1 Thuja plicata
CCCAGATGTTGCTAGCATGACGGATACTTGGGGAAGCAAAGAAAGATAAGTGAATCTTTAGCACTTCTACTTGTTAGGGGATTATGCTCTTCTCTCTTTGAGAGAATCAGAAACCCAAAGACTTGTGCATTTGGTGGAGTGAAAATATCTCGGTGATGAACATTCTTGATGTGTTTGGGTGAGGTGCAAAGGTAGAGAAGTATGCTCTTCTCTCATTGAGAGAATCAAAAAATCAAACCCTTGAATCCGAACCAAGTTGAGTCACCTTTAGAGGGCCTTATGAAAGTTGAACCTCTGGGAATGACCCAAGTGAGTACACACCTTTTTCCAGTGATTCCACCTCACTCTAATAAAGTCTTCTTTGTTGTAGTCCAAAGACTCCAAAGTCATAGTAACTTCTTTCTCATTGATTTCAACTGTCATCATGAGAAATCCTTGTTTGTCATACTGAGCGGTGTCGCTCCCAGCCTTGCTTGCAAGGGTGTGTCACTTACAAGTGTTGGTGTGGTCGTGAGGCCCTAGCTCTATATCAGAGGCACTGAAGGTTATTGTGAACAGAAGCCTATTAAACACTTTCTTAGTTAGATGCCTACCCGATTCACCTCCGAAAGGAGGTATAATCTGTGCGCAGGGAGAGGAAAGAATCTCTCCCCTAGATTCTCAACACAGGTATGCACCTGGATGTTTGAAGTGGTATATGACATTGGCCCTTGTTTAAGGCTTACCTTCAAACATATATACTTAGTCCTTGGAAACACCAAAAAAATGGGCGCTCTTTCGAGGGTGACACTGTTGTGTGAGGTGAACACATACGCATAATACAGCGGGGCACAGATTTTGTCTTCTCAACCAATTTTCTTTGTAGGGATAATTGAGTATTTGTTCTTGAGTCTTAAACTATCCATTATATCATTCAAACAAAGACTCTATGTTTCTACAAAGTTTCTTTGTCCTTGGTGGAATTGTTTTTGACTACTATTTGCATCACTACCTGATTGAAAATTTGTGTTTTTAAATGAATGCTTGTCACCTTGAAACAAAGATTGCTGAATTATATCATCTTAAAACTATCCTAAGCCTAGATATCTTGTTAGAGAACAGTTCTCACTGTGTCTCAAAACCTAGTCTTTACCTTGAAACTGAGTTTGTGTATCTGTCTTATATGCCTCTTGTCTGGATTTGATTTCTTGTTCCTTCGTTGTCTGTAGACTGAAACTAGTTGTTCCAAGTTGTAAACTAACTGATTCATACTTGAACTTGTCTTATCTCTTTGTCTCCATCCTATTTCTTATGCTTTTTTCCTTGCGACATGATAGTCATTACTCGGTTGTTCTAGCCATACTTCTGAGGATTCATGCTAGGTGCATCTCATACTTTGGTTGTTCTAGCCTATTACCTTATCTTTTTGATACCTTTAGAGATAGAGTTCTGAGTTAAATCTTAAGTTTCCTCTCGTACTAGCTTTGTCTATGCCTGTTACGACTAGGAGTGGTACTATCTTTCCTATACGCGGTTCTGAAATAGTTAAAAGTAAACCTAGCAATCAAGGCAAAGCTCATTCTAAACCTGTTATTCAAGTGGACAATCAAGAGGGATCATCATGTTCCTCTTCCTCATTCAGTGTGGACCCAATTCCAAATCCAAAACTAGTGCTTTAGTTTTTTTCTAATCTGTTGTTTCAAGATCAACATCATCCATTTATCTCAAAGAAACCACCTATTTGGGTCGATCCTATTAACGACCCTCGCTGCCTTAGTGATCCTTTTTCACAGTTCAATCCTTTTGATTTTCCAAAGAGCACATCATCTATGATTTCTCACTCTCATACTAAAGGAGTGCATACAGACCAAACTCACATTAACAATATGACGTCTCCTTTCAATTACACACAAGGTCAAGACCAATCTCAACATGAACAAGGTCAAGAGAAACACCAGGGTCATGACCAAACTCAAAGTATTTATGAAATTCTTGGAAATGACGATGACCCTATCACTCAGAATGATATAGATGTAGCAAAGTCTAATAAATCTCTTATCAAAATGATGGAGATACTCCTTGCGGAAGATAGAAAAATATTTCCTAGATTTAGCAAATCAAGGAGTTAAATTACCTGTGAACTTCCAAGTGGATACACTTGTTGCTAAAGAAGAGGAAACTAAATATTCTAAGTTGCATAAGATAATTCATGACATGCAGGGAAAACTTAGTTAAATTATGAAAGAAAAGGACAACCCTACGCAATAGTTCACAATGGAAAGTATATGTCCTTTTCTATTTGATAAGAGTATTGTTATGCAACCTTTTCCCAAAGGTGTAGAACTCCCAAAATACAACAAGTATCTAGGTACCTCTGATCCCCAGGATCATTTAAGAGAATTTGGTGCCTTGTCAATGGATTTTATGCATGAGAAAACATATTTAATGTGTCTTTTCCCATGAAGTTTAGGTGGGCCCACTATGGAATGGTTCTCACAATTGCCCACTGGAATCAAAACTTTTGACAAAATTGCTAATATTTTTATGCCAACACTATTCTCACAATGTTCAACATCCTATTAACATAAGGGATCTCTGCAACCTTAAACAAATGCAAGGGGAACCATTCTTGACATTTCTCCAAAGATGGAGACAACTTTGCACAAAGTACCCTTGCAAAATACCTGAGTCTGAGAAACTTGACATATTCTTGGATAATCTCACCCCTAACTTCGGGTATCAAGTCCAACTTCAAGGTCCCCTTAACTTTGATAGTATGATAAAACAGGCTATGAGAATAGAAGCCTTCATGGTTAAAAAGGGCGAATTGACTTTATATAAGGATAAAAAGCAAAATTTGTCATCATCCAAAGACAAAGGTAAATTCCCCAACAAAAATAGAGATGTTTTGAATGATGGGGTGGTTGATAACGTGAATCCAACTTATTTGAAACCAATCTTTAATCTCACCGTAGGTATAAAAGTGACCAAAGCTATCAAAAAGGCTGTGACCAACACTCAACAGCCCTCTAAATTTGCTGGCAACAAACCTTGGATACCATGAACCAAGCGTGAGTTTACCACTCTAGGAGAAAAAATTGATGTGGTTTTCAAAGCTTTGGTGCAAAGTCAAATTCTTAATCCTTTGGAGAAATGTTTATACGATCCACAACCGAGACCTCATTGGTGGAAAGAGAATGACTACTATGATTACCATTAGAATAAAGGTCACAGGACTGCTATTTGTTACCAACTAAAACATAAAATTCAAGACTTAATTGATGATTAGGTCATCAATGTGGGGGATCATAACCAGAATTTGGATCATCAAGCATTCAAAGACCCTTTCCCTCATCATGAGAAAGGTGAATCCTCCAACACTTCGAATAATAATGCTAAATTTAATTACACCAATAATACTTACGATAATGTGATTAACATGATTGAACCAATGGGAGTGGAATATTGCAATATGTTTACCAGCAAGGGAAGTGGGAATTTTTTTAAACCCAAAACCCCATTTTTCATAAGAGGCCCTAACTCTCAATCTGAAACATCCCAGGATTGTGTGAACATTGTTACTTGGTCTAACACTAGAATCACTATCAAGGGTCCTGACCCTCTTGTTGCTACGTCTGTGCCAAAACAAACTACGAATAAGACTATTGTTGGTTCCACCAACAAGACCACGAAGGTGGTCCCTACGCCTCCTGCTACTGGTTATAGCATCCTTGACCAGATTCAAAGGACCAATGCTCAGATAACTATTTTTGAGCTATTAAAAATCTCGCCTGCTCATAAGCAGATTCTGGACAAAGCTCTCACTGAAGCTAATGTCCCCAAAGATATCAACTTGGATCAGTTTCAATCCATGGTGGGTCATTTGACCTCACCGCATTACTTATCCTTCTCTGAAGAAGATGATCACTCATTTAGTCACCCACACAATGCTCCTCTTCACTTAGAAGTCATGATAGGTAAATAGTTAGTCCGGCGCGTGCTCATTGATAATGGTGCTAGTCTTAACATTTTCTCCGCTCACTTTCTTTCTCAACTGGGTTATGGTGAGGATCGCATAGATTCCCACAAGAAAATTACCATAAAATCTAATGACGAGGAAGAGAGAACATCTAAAGGTCTAGTTGTGCTACCCATTTGGGTTGGTCCAATTGAAAGAAACATTGTATGTCAGGTGCTAGACCTTCCTCTTGCGTATAATAGTTTACTAGGAAGATCGTGGATTCATGAGATGCAAGTGGTTCCTTCCACATACAATCAGTGTATAAAGTTTTATTTTCAAGGCGTAGAGATGACTGTTCCCGCTAGCATGGGATCTTCTTGTAATGCTCTCACTCAATCAGTCGATAGTCTTATTCTGAATAATAAATAATACACCAAACTCTGTGATTCCAAGCTCAAAGATATAGAACAAATACTGAAAATCATAGATATGGGCATGGGGGGATATCAAATGAAGCTCGTACTATCATTAGCTACTATTCCCCTATCTCCTAGGTCTTACGGGAGACCTTCTGAACACAATAAACCTTCCATTACCCCTGAGGTAGTTTTCAAGGGTACATTTGTAAAGGCTAAAATAGCATTGGAAGATGAAGATGAGGACAGAGCTATCAAAGCTTGGCTTTGTAAAGGAAAGAACATAGCTAAACAAACTGCCTTGGATCGTGAATTAGATCCTAACAGTGAGGGTCTTAAGATTATGAAACATTTTGGGTACAAAGGAAATGACCCTCTAGGTGTGAATGGCAATGGGTTAGTGGAACCTATTCAAGCTATAGGTCAAAAGAAAAGAGATACCACTAGGTTAGGTTTCAAAAAGGTTTCATTTCATCTAGGAACCAATAAATTTGTGCCAAAAGTAGAGCCTACACCAAAACCTCAAAGTACAACTATAGCTAACACCACACAAGATAGCTCGAATGAGGATTGTTCTCCTTATCCCATCCCTCCAAACTTGGCAGCATTCTTTACTGAGCCAGATAAATTTGTGCCACATGCCTGTACTGTAGAAATAGACAGTGATTCTAATCAAACAACTCAATGTGAGACACTCACTTATGAGCAGTGGAAAGACTTACAAGACCCTAACTTCAAAGGAGAAAGGTACATGCCACCTGGCATTCAAGAACGGTGGACACAAGAACAGACTCATATTACAAGAACTCAAAAACCTTCATGGTGAAAGCACCCAAGTCAGAGTTCAAAAATAGACTCTCATGAGTATGAGTTTGATATTTTGTCAGCAAGATCTTGCGAAAGACCTCTAGACGTGAGTGAAGTGTCTAGTGAAAAGCCTAATGAGTCTAAGTCTATAGGTGTTGACATGTCTTCTACTTCGGTCGTTAGAGATCAAAAGGATCCAAACACACCTTTGGATGAGATCGGTCTAGATCCCCTCTTTCTATTTAATGCTTTCAATGATGACTATACTATGGACATACTTGAACCTGTCACATCTCTTTCCCTCCAATACCTGAATTAATAGACTAGAATTCCTCTTCTTCATCCAGTGAAGTCCTTACATTCCAAAATGATTAAACCTTAGCTTGCTACCTTCATGCTATTGAGCCCATGATGTCCTCCACTAGAGAAGCAAGTGTCAACATGACCAAGGCTGATATCAAGTACCTTAGTCAGAAAATTAAAAGAAAAAAGAATAAGCGCTCTGATGGTGAAAACCACGTTGTGGTAGTATTAGAGCCAAAAAAAGTAAAAATAAAATATGTACCTGAAGGTGAAAACCTCTGTGAGGCACCTGAGGGTGAGGTACTTGATGCACTTCTGAGTCACTTTTAGGAATGCTCATCAGTGTTAATTGAACCTACTCAGCCAATAAATATGGGAACAGAGGAACATCCACATATCATTCATGTGGTCAAGTCATTATCTTCAGAGGAACTTAAGGAATTTACAGAGTTTTTCCAAGAAAAAAAGATAAATTTTTCATGGACATATTCTGACAGGTCGGGTGTGGATCCTGACCTCATTATGTATCACTTGTCAATATCACCAGGTGTGAAACCTGTCAAACAAAAACTTAGAAAGATGCATCTGCATCTAGCTTTATTGATCAAGGCAGAATTGGAAAAAATTCTGAAATCTAGGTTCATCCGAGTGATTGATTATGCAAAGTGGATTTCTAATATAGTCCCAGTAACCAAACATGACAAATCTATTAGGGTCTGCATGGACTTTAGAGATTTAAATTTGGCATGCCCGAAAGATGATTTTTCACTCCTCAATATTGACATGATCGTGGATATGAAAGCGGGATATGAGATGTATTCCTTAATGGATGGCTTTTCTGGCTATAATCAGATCAAAATTGTGCCAGAAGACCAAGAGAAAACAAACTTTACTTGTGCATGGGGTACATTTTGTTGGAATTTTATGCCCTTTGGTTTAAATAATGCTGGGGCTACTTATCAAAGAGTTGTTACTACAATATTTCATGACATGATGCATAGGACAATGGAGGACTACATGGATGATACACTTGCCAAAATTATTGATAGAAAAACACATCTCACTGATCTAGGTCCTATACTAGATCGTATGGAGAAATTCTGGTTGCGCCTAAACCCTAAGAAATGTGCATTTGGGGTTACTTCTAGAAAATTACTTGGCTACATTATTTTGGCAAAAGGAATTGAGGTGGATCCAGAAAAGGTACAAGCTATGATGGAAATGCCACCACTCGTAATATCAGACAAATTAGGGGTCTTCAAGGTCGACTTCAATCTATCTGGCGGTTTATCTTGCTATTAGCTGACAAGTCACAACCTTTCACCAAAACCCTGCATAAAGGGGTGACTTATGACTGGAACAAAGAGTGTGAACAAGGGTTTCAATAAATTAAATAGTATCTAGCTAATCCACCCATATTGATGCCTCTCATTTAGGGGAAGCCTTTGATCTTGTATATCTCAGCAATAGAAACATCCTTGGGTGCTCTCTTGGCCCAAGAAGATCCAAATCATAAACAAAGAGCCATTTACTACATCAGCAGAACATTAGTCTCTTATGAAATGAATTATTCAGTAATTGAGAAGGCTTGTTTAGCAGTGGTGTTTACTTCCTAGAAGCTATGACACTACATGTTGGCTCACACTATGAGATTGATTGTGAAGATTGATCCATTGAAATACTTACTCAGTAAAGCTACCCTCACAGGTAGACTGGCTAAATGGGTCATGCTCCTTAGTGAGTTTGATATTCTATATGTTGAGAGAAAAGCTATTAAAGGATAGGCGATTGTCGATCAATTGGTTGAAGTACCTCTTGTGGATCACCAACCATTAAGGATGGAATTCCTAGATGAGTCCATTATGCTTCTGACACATCAAACATGGACAATGTTCTTTGATGGTTCGTTCACCCAACAGGGGTCAGGAGCTAGGATTTTGTTTATCACACCATAGTGATATTTCTTACCAAAGGCATATAAAATGATGTTCCCTTTTACCAATAACACCGCTGAGTATGAAGATATGATCAATGGACTCAAGATTTCTATTGAATGGCGATTGGATGAACTAAAAGTCTTTGGAGACTCACAACTAGTTATCAATCAGGTCAACAATACTTATCAAACCAAAGATGAAAAGTTAGTACCCTATAAAAGGATGGTTGACAGCCTTAAGAACTATTTTGCACATGTCACTTTTTAGAAAATTCCCCAGGCAGATAATAAAGTAGTTGATGCTATGGCTACTTTGGCCTCTATGTTGCAAATGCCAGAGAATGATTTCAGACACGAGTTCCTAGTGGAGACATTATACTACCCTGCCTATGACTCTCGTGACTCCCAGATGGTCTGTTCAGTAATTGGACATGATTCATCTTGTTACCACCACATATACTCCTATCTCCATGACCAAACTATTCCTGACACATATACTAGAAATGAAAAACACCATCTAATCCGCAGTGCTTCACAATACATCATCGTAGCAAATGACTTGTATAGACGGGGTCTAGATGGTACCCTCCTTAGGTGTCTAGAACCTGATGAGTCTAAACATGCATTAGAAGAGGTACATGAAGGAATTTGTGGTTCTCACTCAAATGGCCTAACATGGAGAAGGAAGCTACGTAGTTTTCCAAATCTTGTAAGCAATGTCAACTTCATGGAAACTTGATTCATGCTCCAGCTAAGGAACTCATTCCTTTTATCACCTTTTGGCCATTTTAATAGTGGGATTTTGACTTAGTAGGTCAGATATATACATCTTCCTCAAGAGGACACAAGTACATCATCACTTCTATGGATTATTTTACTAAATGGGTTGAGGCAGTGCCTCTCAGTGTAGCTAATGGAAAATCCATAGCTCTGTTTATCTTAAACTACATTATTTGTAGATATGGTGCACCTTCCTCTATTATCACTGACAATGGGGGACAGTTCAAGAATAAAGATTTGACAAATTTATGTGCTAAGTTCAAGATCATCCAACATTGGTCTTCTATTTATTACCCCCAAGGTAATGGGCAAGCTAAAGCTTCTAACAAAACAATTCTCAAGATCCTACACCATACAGTACACAAGTCTAGAAGGGATTGACACCTCTAGATAAATCCAGCTTTATGGGCCTATCACACCAGTATCAGAATGCTAACAGGGGCCATGCCCTTTGCTTTAGTCTATGGCGTAGATGTTGTACTGCCTATTGAGGTTGAGATTCCTACATTGCAAGTCTCTTTAAAAGGCCTCATTACAGATGATGACATGAGAATATCTCAGCTTCAAGAGCTTGAGTTACTAGATGAACTTTAGAAGGTGGTGTTTGATCATCTCAGAGCATACCAAAAGAGGATATCAAAGAGCTATAATAATAAATTCAGACCAAGAGACTTCCAAATAGGTGATCTCATCCTAAGAGAGAATCCTAAAAATCAACAACAACGAACTTAGAAAGGGAAGTTTGAGCCAAACTAGCTTGGTCCTTATATCATTACTGCAGTATTTGGGTCTGGCACTTATCAGCTCTCCACTACAGAAGGTGAACCACTCAAAGAGCCCATCAACGCTCTTCACCTGAAGAAATTCTATAGTTAAGATATCTTCTGCATGCTCATGTACATACTTTATTTTTGAGAAAATCCTAAAAATTGTAAAATGTCCTTAAAAAATGATCATCTTAGTGAAAACCTGGCAAACAGGCACTTTGATGTATCTATTATCCTAGTGAAAACCTAGTAAACAGGCACCTTGATAATATCAAAAAAAATGAAAAATTCAAAAAATACAAAAAATCAAAAAAAAAGAAAAAAGAACAAAAAATTGAAAAACTGAAAAATCAAAAAAGAAAAAAAAAGTGAAAAAGAGAAAAATGTGTCATTGATGAAAACCTGGTAAACAGGCGTCATGGTAGAAAAAATAGAATCTCTACCAAGATGGTGAAAACTTGGTAAATAGGCACCTCTTGTTTTGCAATGCTTTATCTATTGTAGGATGTCTTGGCTTTCTTGCACTTTGCTTTCCTACTTTAGTTTGCTTTCCAGCTTTAGTTCACTTTCCTGCTTTAGTGTGCATTTTGCTCTCAGCCATCTTCAATATTTTTCTTGATCTCCCATGGATTGAAACTGGTCATACTCTGGGGCATGTTCCTGGTCTAGGGGGCATTGTCTTATCTTTTGGAGTTCTTCTCCTCTTGCATCGGTCACCAGTGGATCTCACTGCGTCTGCCTGTTGATGCCTTGTAGCACTTCATCTCTTCTTGAGACTCTCTTTTGCATCAGTCACTAGTGGATCTTACTGCATCTGCTTGCTGATGCTTCGATCTTGTTATTGATCTTTATGCTTGAGAATCTCTTGCGATAGTCACCAGTGGTTCTCACTGAGTCTGCCTACTGTCGCTACATTGATGAGATTTCTCGCATCGTTTCTCTATTTGTTTTGTTCAGCTTTGATCCATTTGTTACTTGGGGGAATGGCTCCCCATTTTGATCGGTCTTTTATTTACACCTAAGTCAGTAATCTTGTCAAAATACAACTCTCTACTGGCACAAACTGGTGTTTCTCAACACCTTAATCAAATAGTGTTTTTCAACACACTTCAGATTTCTCGCGACGTAAACATCTCTCAATAGCAATCAAACACATTGCACTCACAAGCACAATGGTGTTTTTCAACACCCCAAACATAGATGTATTTGTAAACCTCGAAACATGCTGAGATATGATTGACTCTTTCGTAGTATGATGTCTGTTCTTATGAATTTCATTGATATTTTCTCTGTCTACTGCTTGTTGTGGTTTCAATGATCCGACAACGTCAAATAAACAAGGTGTATGTGATAAGAGATTCTGCATTAAGGTGGAAAATCCTCACATCCCTTGATCTTGTTTATTTGTATGCCAAGGGGAGGTTGAAACTATCTCCTTGACTGTTATTGATGTGTTTGTTTACTTGTGAACTTTTACTATATCAAACTGAAAATAATGTTCAGGTCACCTTGGCTTTTGTGCCTCGGTGCTTATGTTTGTTTCCTATATTTTATTCGATGAAAGTCATATTCATATTCTTATGGTCGCAGTGGCACCAGTAAGGATTGTATTGACTCTGATGATCCAAAGCACCTGATGATGATAAATACTATGAGTCCAACAACCAAAGTCCTAGGATTGCATTTAACTTAGGCTTACATTTGCATTGTAGGCTTGCATTTTCATTTTAGGCTTGCATCATGGTATTTTGGTGCTCTCTTCATTATCTTCTAATTCTTCAAAGGTCCTCATCTTTTATCATGGCTTCTTCTCATCTGCACGAGTGTTTGATCCTCTCTCTCTATCTTCATCTATATGCTTAATCAACTTTTGTGATCAAAGTCAAAATCTGACACTTCTATATATGCTTGTGCAGTTGTCTTTCTGGCATCACTCTCTTGTCAGGATTATCTCTTGTTATCATTTTCTCTGCTTCTGCAATCTTTTCATCAAAGTCAACTCTAGTCAATTCTAGTCAACTATGGTCAAACCTAATCAATAGGACCTCTCGATTGCTCTAAATTGATTATGCTCTCTCTTGATCTATCTTTGTCTGTGATTTCTTGCTCTCATCATTATGATGTGTCTTCTTTCAATTTCATTCCCGAGGGGGAAAGATGATTGCATCATTGAATCTTTTTGCATTATTCTCAAAACAGTCTGATCTGAATCAAAATTCCCCATCACTAGGGGCATCTCATCACTTGGGGCATATTCAATTTTTCATACCTTATGGTCAAAATTGGATATTCCATGATCTCACATCTCATCATCTATCTTGCTAGGTATCTGAGAAATCTAACTTGGATCCTCAAGGATCATGCTTCATTCTAGAGACAGTCCTAAATTGATTGTCTTTTAAGATAGGTATTGGGGCAATCTAACCCTGAATCCTAAAGGTTGAGTCTCGTTCTGGGGACAGTCTTGTGAAAGATATCAATCTGACTAGTGCCTAGGAAATCTAACCTAGACATTGGGGGACTAAGCTTCATTCTGAAGATGATTCTTGAAATCTCATTGGGTATTGGGGCAATCTAACCCTAATTCCTGAAAGTTATGCTTCGTTCTAAAGATGACTCTCAAAAACTCTTTAGACCGTTATCTAGGTGATCTAACCTGGATCTCAGAGGGCTTAACTTCGCATTGAGGCAATCTAACCCTAATTATGGAGATAGTCCTAGATCTTCATCAGCTCTTAGTGGACATTGGGGCAACCTAACCCTGATTCTAATCTTCACTTCAAACTATTCTTTGAATCAATACACTGCTCGCACATCAATTCAAAGAGGGGTGAAATGTAACACCCCAAAATTGGCACCTAATAAACCAATCAATTTTGGTGCATTTTCTTATCTTCAAAGTCCTATTGTACTAGGCAAATTCTTCTCCTAATTGACATTAATTCACTGAGTTTCAAATGCAGAAAACCCAAATTTGCATAAATCTCACATTACATTTAATTCCTAATTTCTCAAATGATTATTAGCTAAAATCCTTATGATTAATTGATTTAAATCTAAAGTCCTAAGTGCTTTTAAGTAAATTAATTCCACCCCCTCTAGCTAATATACATAAAAGGAATTGAAAGGTTATTTAATTATTGGATGAATTATCCTCAAAAAGGAATTTCATAATTCCATGTGAAAGGACACTTATGTGGCAATAATTCACTCTTTTATTTAAATAATCTTTACTTATTTGTCTCAAAAGAGAATGAAGAGACAACTGTTTCTTTTCAAGAAACTCTTCACTCTCTTTCCATGGTTTTCTATAAATTGGACTTCTTTTCTTCATTAGAAGAGGACTTTTTGGAAAGCATCAATACTATAGGCATTTCACATTTGATTTCATGTTTTTAAGCTCATTTGCATAATTAGGATAAGATTTCAATTGGAATTAATGATATATTCTTTCATTTAAGATTCATTTTCATATATAATGTTTCAATTTGATGTTCTCAAGTTTTCATAGATTACAAGCAATTCAATTCTAGTTTAAAGAGAAAATTCTTTTCATAGATTACAAGCTTTCATTTCTAGACTAAGAGTATTTTCTTTCTTTGCTAGTTTAATTGCATTCTTTCTTCCATAGAATAGCTGCAAATCATTCTTAGATTAGTGCAATTCAATTCCTTAGTTTAATTGCATCTCTTTACATAGACTAGTTGCATATTTCTCATAGAATAATGACATTTCTCATTTTATTACATTCTTAAATCCTCCATGTTAGCAATGGTTAGGTTTTTGGCTCTCATTCTGAGGGTAAAACTCAACATTCACATCTAATTAGGATGCAACAGGTCACTTCAATCGTATTTGCAGAGCAAACAATTCATGTTTGTCTTTGTGAATGAAGCGATTGTGTAAGGACTATGTTGTGTTTGTGTTGAATTTAGAGGTCCACATGTAGCATACAACAATATGGATCCCAATGCACCATTGATGTGGGGGAAAAGTTGATGCAGTGTCTTAGTGGGATGTTCCACTTGGTTCAAAGTCTTCAAGTGCAGGGGATTGGGAGATATCCATTTTTTATTTCTCACTGGTTTGTGAAAGGCCCTAACTAGGGTTTCAACACCAAAATCATCTTTCCCAGAGACTCCACCATGGGAAAATTCTGATCCTTTGTGGAGAGAAAGGGAGGAGGATGTAATTTAATAATTTTTAGGTCTTGGAGCAGGAGGCAGTTGGTGAAGAGAGAGATGATTGAATCTTTGGGACATGCATCCATATGTGACTCTCCAGTTTTGAGTTTTTGAGGCACAACTTGGGCCAGGGGTGGAATGAAAGTCTAAATCCTTGGATTTAGATGTTTGGTATGATCCTACAAGTGTCCCAATTTGATGGATAATAAATTGAGTTGAGATTCTATTAGTTTCTTTGGAAAAGTGGCCTATTACCCCTATTAGGCCTAGGAGAAAGTTGAGGACAACAGGAGTTGGGGGATTGATCAAGAACCCTAGCTTGGAGGGTGTTGTTTTTATGTGGATTAGAGACTTTTGGGCTGGTTAAAACTTTCTATGGTGGATTTCCAAGTAAGTTTCCCTTAGGAATCCATATTTTTCTCCTTGTAGCCCTATGGTGAAATTGGTATCTAAATTTGATCTCAGTAACAACTCAATGGTGGATTTGTGTCTTGTTTCATCTAATATGATGATCTAAAGTTGATATAGCCCTTGTTCCATCCTTGGAGTACTTGGTTCTAGTTGTCTCTTATTTGGCCCTTTTGGGTGTTGAAGACTAGTGGAAGATCTAGTCTTGTGAATGTGGGTTTTGGGAACTCTTTAGTAGAGCCCTAGATTGTGTGGGAGTAGGGGTGTTGTGGATCCCTAGAGAGTCAATTTTTAAATAGTTTGGGGCTCTTCTCTAAGTGGTATCAGAGCAACTAGTAGATCTTTGGAAGAAGAAAAAGTTGCAATCATGTTCGATGTAGGAGATGACAGTGAACTTCGTAATAGAATGACAAATGCTAAACTACTAAAGGTGGTGAAAGAGCATGATGCAAAGAGGAAGTTGATGAGGCAGGGGATGGAAAGTCTCAAGGAACAAGTCAAGAGAGGGAGTAGTGGAAATTATGGAATTGAAGAAGAGGGGAGTGATGAAGAGACCCCTTGGTAGGAGGATGATGTATAAGTCCCTGCAGAACAGAGGCTGCTCTTAAATACTTTGAAATCCATGGAGAGGAGGAAGATGGATACCAAACTTTACCAACATGTCTACAATGGGAAGATGGATCCAGAAGAAGTCATGGATTGGATTGATGCACTCACTAGTTTCTTTGTGAGGAGATACTAGAGCATCAAAAGGTTAAGGTAGCAAAGTCCAAGTTGAAGGGATCTGCCCTAACATGGTGGAACTTCACTCAACCAGAGATGGTGAAGATGGAGAAGAATATAGTAAGCACTTGGAAGAAGATGGTGACCTTTGTGAAGGAAGCCTATGTACCTAAGGACTATGAAGTTCAACTTCATAAGAAGAGACAAAGTCTAAGACAAAAGGAAATGGACATCTCAAGTTATACTGAGGAATTCCAAAAGCTTGCCATGAAGTCTAATTTGGTTGAACCAGAGAGTGTCAAACTTGCTAGATATATGCAAGGGTTGAGAATAAACATCCAAGATGAACTAAGTTTGTGTTCCCCTACCACTTTACAAAAGTGCTATCAATTAGCACTGAAGGTTGAAGAAAAACTAAAAGGAGACAAGAGAAAAGTAGAAGAGATAGAGGCCAGAGAGACTTTGGCAGTAGAGGAAGTGGAACAAAAATTGGGAGAGGAAAAGCTCCTAGAAATTTTGGTGAGACCAGTCATAAAGAAATCAGTCAAGAGAAATCCTTTGGGGAGGGAAATTCTAGAGGCTCCTATAGAGGAAGGAGAGGAGATTCAAGGGGAAGGATTGGAGGAAGAAATTCAGGACCTCCAAGGTGTTATAGATGTAACCAAGTGGGGAACTTAGCATCCAAGTGTGCTGGAAAGGCAAGAAATCAGACAAAGAGAAGGGAAAACATGGTCAAAGAAGAAGAGAACCAAGGAGATAACTCACATGGGTCTTATGCACCACCGTATGAAGGAGAATTCCTTATGATGAGAAGGACACTATTGAAGGCTCCAAAAACTCAAGAGCCACCTCAGAGGAAGAACTTATTTAGAACCACATGCAAGGTGGGAGACAAAGTCTGCAGGATGATTTTTGACAATGGGTCTACAGACAACTTGGTGTCAGAGGAAGCAGTAAAGAAAATAAAGCTAAGGAGGGTGCCACATCCAAACCCTTACAAGTTATCATGGATAACTAAGAAGTAGCACACTATCATAGAGGAACAAGCTTGGGTGGAACTCTAACTTGGAAACTACAAGGATAAAGTTCTCTGTGATATTGTCCCCATGGATGCATGTCATTTGCTACTTGGGAGACCATGGCAGTATGATGTGGAGGATCACCATCATTAGAGTTTGAAAACCTACACCATCAATCAAAAAGGGGAAAAGGTAACATTCTTGCCACTATCCAATTTTTCAGAGAAGCAAAAGGATTCCAAATTTTTGATTGTAGGAGAGAAAGAGCTTTTGAAAACCTTGAAAGAAGAAAATACTCCTTGCTATGCTTTAGTCATTTTACCTAAAGATGATAGACCTAATAAGGTTGAGAAAGAAGTAGAACCCCTAAGGAGAGTAGGCCCTAAAGAAGTTGCAGACCTACTTGATCAGTATAAAGACATTGTAACCAAATATTTACCAAATGAGTTGCCCCAATTAGAGACATAAGTCACAACATAGAATTGATTCCAATAGAAACCTTTCCCAATAAGGTAGCATACAAGTTAAACCCTGAAAAAATCAAAGAGATGGAAAGACAAATTCAAGAACTCTTGGATAAGGGTTTGATTACAAAAACTCTCAGTCCTTGTGCAGTACCAATTCTTTTGGCCCCTAAGAAAGAAGGCACATGGAGATTGTGCACTGATTCTAGAGCTATAAAAAAAATCACAATTAGGTATAGGTTTCCTATGCCTAGGATACAGGATCTATTAGATCACTTAGGAGGTGCAAGGTACTATTCTAATGTGGATTTGAAGAGTGGATACCACCAAATTAGGATTATGGTTGGAGATGAGTACAAAACTGCATTTAAGACCAATGAAGGCTTGATGACATCCTTATCTTTAGAAAAAGTAAGGAGGAACATTTGGAACATCTTAATTTGGTCCTAAAGAGATTGCATGAGGAGAATCTTTTCATAAATTTTGAGAAATGTGTTTTTATGCAGGAAGAACTCATATATTTTGATTTGTAGTCTCAAGAGTGAACACCAAGATGGACCCTGAGAAGGTAGAAGCCATCTTGAATTTTCCTTCTCCTAGGACAATGAAAAAAGTTCAGAGTTTTCATGGGCTGACATCTTTTTATAGAAAATTCATAAGGAATTTCACTCAGTTGTGTGCTCCTATCCTTGAAACCATAAAAGGCGGACAAAAGTACAATTTTTTGTGGAACAAAGATGTAGAAGAAGCCTTTGGAATGATGAAAAAGAAGGTAATGGAAAAGCCTATCTTAGTATTTCCTAATTTTCAAAAGATATTTACTATTGAATGTGATGCTTCTAACCTAGCTATTGGGGCTGTCTTAAGTCAAGAAGAGAGACCTATAGCCTTTTTCAGTGAGAAACTGAATGAAGCAAAGAGGAAATACTCCTCTTATGACTTGGAACTGTATGCATTAGTTCAGTCATTGAAGAAATGGAGGCACTAGCTCCATCCAAAAGAATTTGTTGTCTTCACAGACAACCAAGCCTTAAGTTTCCTAAATAGTTAAGAGAAGTTAAGCCAGAAACACATGAAGTCGGTAGAATCAATACAAGCCTACACCTTCTCAATCAAACATAAACAGGGAGTTGCCAATAAGGGGGCAGATGCATTGAGCAGGAGATCTTTAGTTGTGCAACAAATCAAACTCCAAAGTGTAGGGATTGATTCATTGAAGGACATCTAGAAGGATGATAATGATTTCATAGATGTTTATAAGGTGTGCTCTGACTTTTTAGAGGCTTACCATATGGAGTATGTAGACTATTTGATACAAAATGGACTCTTGTTCAAGGGACACCAGTTATGCATTCCAATGTGTTCAATGAGGGAGAACATCATTAGAGAAAAACATGCAGGAAGCATGGGAGGACATTTTGGTTGGGACAAAACATTGGAATAGGTGAGAAGGTTCTATTATTGGCTTAAACTTCAAACTAAAGTAAGGAATATTGTAGAGACATGCACAATCTGTCAAAGAGCCAAGGGTACATCCACAAATGCAGGACTATACCAACCTCTACCTATTCCCACAAGACCTTGGGAGAGTTGTAGCATGGAATTTGTGATGGGATTTCGTAGAAAAAAAAAGGGATATGATGGAATCTATTTTGTAGTTGATAGGTTTATTAAAATGGCCCACTTTATCCCTTGTAAAATCACTAATGATAGATCAGCAATTGCAAGTTTTTTCTTCAAGGAAATAGTGAGGATTCATGGCTTACCTCAAACCATTCTCTCTGATAGAAATGTGAAATTTATTGGTCACTTTTGGAGAACCTTGTGGAAAAGGTTAGGGACCAATTTAAGCTTTAGTTCTACTTACCATCCACAAATAGATGGATAGACAGAAGTGGTAAACAAATCACTTGGAAATGTACTTAGGTGTTTGACCAAACAATATGGAGACAAGTGGGATGCATTCCTACCCAAAGAAAAATTTTCTTTCAATGACTTAGTAAATAGAAGTATAGGGAAGATTCCCTTTCAAATTGTGTATGGGAAAAGTCCAAGAGGCATCTTGGAACTTAGAGAGTTACCACAAACCACTCCAGTCAGTTCTCATGGAGAAGAGTTTGCAGAGAGTATGAAAGAAATTCATGATTTAGTAAGATTGGCACTTGAGAAGAGTGCAGAAAAGTATAAACAAGCCAAAGACAAGCATAGAAGAGATGTTTAGTTGTAGGTGGGAGATATGGTGTGGGCATATATCAAGAACGGGAGATTACCTAAAGGAAAACACACCAAACTACTCATGAAGAAAGTAGGACCTTGTTTGGTCTTGAAGAAACATGGGTTGAATGCATATGAGATCGAATTACCGTTACACCTTGGAATCTCTCCTATATTCAATATTTGTGATCTAACCCCATAAAAAGGTGATGTAAATGCATGTTCTAAAGTAAAGGCGGAAGAAATTGAAGAAGATGTTGAAAATCTACCCTCTCATGCACCAAACAGGCTTGAGAATATTTTGGACACAAAGATCATCAAACAGATAAGAAAGAATGTTTACAAGAAATATTTGGTCAAATGGAAAGATACTCCCAAGGAGGAATCTGTATGGATGGATGAGAAAGAAATTCAGAAGCATGGCTCCAGTTTAGAAGACCTCATCTCAAGAGGACTTGAGATCAATGCACCCCAGGAGTATGGTGCAGGAGCACCCTCAAGTTCATCCATGGTACACACATTATTAGACCAAAAAAATTAGGGTTAGGGTTATTATTGGATCTTAGATCCAATGTTCTCAATAAAGTCCTAAAATGTAAGACAAGGGGACACTAAGTGAAGTTATAAACTTAGTTGTCCACCTTTGTCAAATTGGACAATTTGGGTAGAGTAGACTAGAATCATCTAGGAGACCTAAGAAAGGGTATTAATTTAATTTTAGGCCTTCTAAGATTCCCTATGGAGTTAAAACACTAAACTTTACAGGTTTAGTTAGTTTTGACAACTTTTGCAAAAAGTTGTTAAAAGTTGTCAAAGTTGCTAAGTGCAACTTTTGAATCCCAACGTTCACAACCACCTTTGTCAGTTGGAACCACTTGGGAATGATATTTAATGGAGGAAAAAACTCTCTCCACACTTGCAGTGAACAATTTGTAAAGTTTTTGAATTGAAATCAATAAAATCTAAACTATTTTTTTGTATCCTTAACTAATTTTTAGAGTTGTACAACCCTGTACGGATCCAAATGCACCATTGAAGTGGGGGAAAAGTTGATGCTATTTCTTAGTGGGATGTTCCACTTGTTTTTAAGTCTTCAAGTGTAGGGGATCAGGAGATATCCATTTTTGATTGCTCACTGGTCTATGAAAGGCCCTAACTAGGGTTTCGACACCAAAATCCTCTTTCCCAGAGACTCCAACATGGGAAAATTTTGATCCTTTGGGGAGAGTAAGGGGGGAGGATGTAATTTAATAATTTTGAGGTCTTAGATTAGAGATATGATTGCATCTTTGGGATAGGCATCCATATGTGACTCTCCAGTTTTGAGTTTTTGAGGCACAACTCTGACCATGGGTGGAATAAAAGTAAAAATCCTTAGATTTAGATGTTTGGTATGATCCTAAAAGTGTACCAATTTGTGGGATAATAAATTGAGTTGATATTCTATTAATTTCTTTGGAAAAGTAGCTCATTAGCCCTATTAGGCGTAGGATAAAGTTGAGGATAGTAGGAGTTGGGGGATTGGTCAAGAACCCTAGCCTAGAGGGTGTTGTTTTTATGTGGATTAGAGACTTTTGGAGTGGTTAAAACTTTATGGGGTGGATTTCCAAGTAAGTTTCCCTTAGGAATCCATATTTTTCTCCTTGTAGGCCTATGGTGGGATTGGTATCCAAATTTGATCTCAGTAACAACTCCATGGTGGATTTGTGTCTTGTTTCATCCAATATGATGATTTAAAGCTGATAGAACCCTTGTTCCATACCTGGAGTACTTGGTTCTAGTTGTGTCCTATTTGGCCCTTTTGGGTGTTGAAGACTAGTGGAAGATCTAGTCTTGTGAATGTGGGTTTTGGGAACTCTTTAGTAGAGCCCTAGATTGTGTGGGAGTAGGGGTGTTTTGGATCCCTAGAGAGTCAGTTTTGACATAGTTTGGGGATTTGATTGAAATATCCATGTTCTTTTCTTCTCAATATGTTCCATCTCTTCATTCATAGCACTGACCCATTCTTCATTTTCAAGTGTAGTATTAATAGATTTAGGCTCAAAATCATAGATTAAACATCTAGTGTTTAGTGAATTACTTCTTGTTCTCATTCTAGCCTTCATGTCTCCTATGATCTGGTGCTATGGATGGTGTCTTCTGAAATACATGAAAAATATCAGTTCAAATCTTTGTTCATCATTCTGATTATCATCTTGACCTTCATTCTGATCTACATCGCTCGCAACATCATTTTGAGCAATTTCTTGATTTTTGGTGTTTGCAGCCTCATGCTCAGGTGTATATTTCTATTGCATAGGAGAAATACACTATTTCTTGGGAAGAGTATCACCTTGTTCACTGTAAACAAACATGTTGTAGTCTTCTGGTTGTTTTCTTCTTTCCTTCTTATTTTTCTCTACAAATTCATATACTCTGATATTTGCACTTTCAATTATTTTGTTAGAGGACATGTTAATACATTTATAATCCTTGATTTTGGTAGAATACCCTAAAAATATTCCTTCTTCACCTTTGGATTCAAGATTTCTATTTCTATCATCTTTCAAAATATAACATTGAATTTCAAATTTTTTGATGTAACTTACATTGGGTGTGTATCCATACCATAGCTCATAGGGTGTCTTATTGGTGTCTTTCTTCAATTGAACTTTGTTCAATGTGTAGACAATAGTACTAATAGCTTCTCTCTAGAATGTTTGAGTGATTCCTTTCTCAATCATTAGTATTATGGCACAATCAATAATTGATATGTTCCTTCAGCAATCTGATTGTTTTGTGGTGTTCTTGATGCAGAAACCTGTCTTTGAATTCCATGCTCATTGCAAAAGTTAGTGAATTCATCACAAATAAAGTCTCCTCCTCTATCTAATCTTAAGCATTTCAGTTCCTTACCACTTTGTTTTTCTAAAATAGCTTTATACCATTTAAACATCTTGAATGCTTCTGATTTTTCTTTTAAGAACATAACTATCATCATTATAGAAAAATCATCATAAAAGAGAATGAAGTATCTATCATCATAGTGACTCTTTGTTCTCATTGGTCCACATAGATAAGTATGGACTAATTCTAGAAGAGAATTAGATGTGTAGGTTTTTCTCTTCAAACTAGACTTTGTCATTTTACATTTTTGACAATTTTTACACATGACATGGTCGGGCTTTGACATGCTTGGTATGCCTCCTACTTTCCTTTTGTTTCTTATCCTAATCATGTTTTCAAAATTCACATGACATAATATTTTATGCCACAACCATATGTCTTTGTTTTGAGCCATTAAATAAGTGGTTTTTATATCATTAAGATAGAATAGGTTACTTTTTGTCTATTCACCAGTTCTAATTGAAACCGTCCTCATTCATTAAAGATCTTTGCCTTTTTGTTCTCAAATGCAACTCAGTGACCTATGTTATTCAGCCATGAAACACTTAATAGCTTATAGTTAAGTTTGTTTACCTAGTATGCATTTTCACATCTGATGAGATTGTTTAACATTATTGTTCCTTTAGCTTCAACCGAACAGGGTGAATCATTACCCATTCTTACTGATCTACCTTATAATACTCAAAATTTTCAAACTTTTCCTTTTCACTAGTCATGTGGTGAGTATAGCCACTATCAATAATCGAGACATTATTTTTAATAACCTTAGATATGAGTGCAGTATCAACATACCTTTCATCTTTGTCTTAATCATCCTTCATAGAAACAAATACCACCTCAATGTCCTCATTAGATTCGGTGTCAATATTCTCATCTTTTTTCTCAACTAGCTAACAATTTTGCTTCCCTTTGTCCTTGTAGTCTCGGGTATCTCTTCTATCAGATTGTCAGTTTCTTCAATAATGTCTATCATCACTTCTGTCAAACTTATTTTCATATGATCTATCACTATTTCTATCTTCTTTTGTTTTGTTAGGACATCTAGCAGCAAAGTGTCAAATCTCTTTACAATAAAACATACCACTGATAATTTACCTTTGTATCTACCTTTGCCTCTTTGCAATCTTCTAGCCATTAGTGCTTCAATATCATCAAGTTCTTGGTCATCACTATCACTTTCACTATTATTTCTCCTAGTGTGTTTATGACTTGACTTACTTATTTTCAAAGAAAATTTGAATGCAGACTCAATAGATGGTAAGAGACTATTGTCAAAGTTATTCATCTCAAATGAAATTAGTCTACTAACAAAACTATCTAGAGTGACATTTGTGTTTGTTACTGCTCTCATTTTTTGTATAGAAGATACTCTAATAGAATAAATAGGTAGTAAGTTTGATAGGATTTTACTTACCACTGTTTCTTCTTCAAGTACACCTTGAACTCCTCAGATAGCATTGAATACCTCTTTGATTTTGCAGCTATACAGAGTGATTTTTTCTCCTTCTTTCATTCTTAGGTCATCAAATTTCACTCTTAGGATTTCTTCCTTAGCTCTTAGCACATTTGCATCTCCTCCATGTACAAGCTTCAATGTATCCCAGATTTTCTTTGCAGTGGTGCATGTTTTGACATCTTCAAATTCAACATCAGAGAGTGAGGAAGCAAGTTATATCATCATAGAATTATTCTCATGCTTTTCTCTCAATTGATCAAGTGTGTGAGGTCTTTTAGGCAACACATATTCAGTATCCAAGTATTGAGTAACATCATTTCCAATACTAGATAGGTGGAGGCTTATCCTGCTTTGCCATGATGCAAACTTGTCTTTGTTCAACATAGGCACATCATGTTTACTCATCTTGTGATCTTTTGATTAGGTCTTGAAACCTTCCTTATAAGCACACAAGATCTGATACCAATTGTTAGAATAACTGAGTGGGGGGGGGTGAATCTATGACCTCACAAATAATCCAATAAGTCAACCCAAAAACTTAGTACCACAATTATAAGCCTCTAGTTATCTTCAATCCTACAAGATGTATGCCTTGAAATAATCTTATCAAATAACTACTATTCAAATTTCACTGTTAAACCTTATTCTTAAGCTTTACCGAATAAAAGTCTACCCTTTTACTTAAATATAGTAAATAACTTACTGTTTATTGATCAATCATGTTTTAGTAATGTGTAAAGAAAAACAATAAACCAATTACTCGTATACACATTTGACACATAGATTTTTAACGTGGAAACTATGTTAAGGGAAAAAACACTTGAGACCGATAACACAAAATTTTCACTCTTCTGAAGTGAGCTCAATGAAGAGCCAACCCTTTTAAAGGTTACAAACACACTGTTAAGTGTGACCTTGTTAGAGGATTTATAACTAATAGTTTATCACTTGACATCTGGAATTCACTATGTTATCTTCATGATAAACCTTTTTATACTTCTTGGGATGTATCTTAATATATAAAGGATAATTAAATCCTACTCGGTGAATAGACTTTTTGATCCAATGGTTAAACTGAAACAGTATATGACCTGTTCATAAATACAACTTATAATTGAAGGTATTCAGATCTATTTGATGGGGAGGTCACCTTTCTCTCCTAGACTCCTACTCTATTTTAGGAATCTTACCTTGGACCCTATTCACTTCAGGATCCTCTAGACTCACACTTGAGTCTCTTAGGGTTATTCATAGACCCTAACCAGAAGGACTTCTTCACTCCCTCTCTCCTAGGTTTCCTACCCACCGAAATATTCCACTCTTCAACTTATCTTGCTCTTCATGACTGAATACATTCAGTCATGCACCTTTCTCCTTCTATCTCTCTCTCCTACAAGTTCTCTAGCCGGACCATTTAGCTCGCCTAGGACTTGTCTACACTTCTGACTAGCTTCTTCTCGAACACAAAAACAAAAATAGAATAGAAATACATAATGGGTACCTTTTGATAGTCACATCCCATAAGCCTGATCATGACAGTCAAAAGGTATCCATTGAACTGAATTGAACTCAGAATACTACTCTACGAAAATCGGCACACAGTGCAAGTTTACACAGAACACACCAAGAACACTTCTTTATTGAAAAATAAGAAAGTTTACAATGCACACACACAGAAAAACTACTTCTTCTAGCCCTCAAGAATTACAGTTCTTCAACAACAACCCCCTACAGATTTTCTTTCCTCCATTTTATACTCAGCCTGTTCTTGATTGTAACCGTTTCTAGGTTACCTGCCGTCTGAAGAATCCCAACTGCCTCGACTCTTCATCTTCTCCTGTAACTGTCATCGATATCACCTTCAGCATGGTTTTCGATGTGGACAACATATTCCTTCATGGCCTTCTCATTTATCTTCGTCGTATATGAATTTTCAACTTTCCTCTGTTGATGTGTCATCATTTTCTTGGCTCTGAGTGTTAGTCGCACTATCGTGAGTTATAATCACTATGCATGCTTTGATCTGTGAGCTTGCGATAAAATTCTTGTCGCGCTCTTGCAACACCTTGAAATGAGTTGATAATTACCCTGCAACTGTGCAATGCCTTGTGGTCGGGCGCTCGCACTGCTTTGACCTGAGCTGCCGCTTAGTCTGCAAGTATGTGATGCATGTTTGTCGCGTTCTCGTGCACTCATAAAATTAACTGCCAATTGCTCTGTGACTGAGCGATAGATGATAGTCACGCTCCTGTAATGGTTGGAACCAAGCTAATGATTCATCTATGAGTATGTGATACATAGATTTCGTGCACTCGCAACACTTCTAGACGAGTTGACGATGTCTCTATGACCCTGCGAGGTCTTGTTGTTGCGCACTCGCACACCTTATAAACTTAACTGCCAGTTCACCTTGCGACTGTGAGATAAGCATTGTCGCTTCATTGCGAGCTGTTTCTTACTAACAGCTGATAGCCTTCTGACTGTGTGATGAGTTGTTGTCACGTAATCGCAACTGTTTCATACTGACCGCCCATCAACCCGCAACTGTGTGATATCTTTTCTTCGCATTGTTGCGACCCTCATAACCTAACTATGAATTCACTGCGTGACTATGCGATGAGCTCTCATCGCTCACCTACACACTTATTGACTTAACCACTGATCACCATGCAATTGCACGATAAGTGTAATATAACCAGTTTTTTTTCCCTCGAGCTAGTAATTTAGGATTGTTGTGGTTTAGGAAACATGACTATCTTCTAACTGTGATCTACTCCTTTTGATCACTCTACAAATTACTAGGGTTTGGAGCTAAACCCTAGGGTGCTCTGCACCATACTCCCCCCTCTGTGAAGGAAGCGTTTAGTTTGACTTAGTCAGCAATAATGCCAAACTAATTCTTTTCTTTCTGCATTCTTCTTCATCCATCCATGTAGCTTCTGCTTCTGGTAACCCTAACCATTTGACTAGGTATTCTCTGTATACCCTTCGCCTAGTTGTCTTCTGAACTCGTGAATCCAGGATTTTCTCTGCTTGCAACTTGGACTTAGTCTTCACCTGTATACCTTGGACATCTTTTCTTACTTCCATCTTTTGAGTAGTCTCAGGTATCACTGGTCCTCTGTATGGAATAAGATCCTACACATTAAAAATAGGTGACTTTTCCAAATTGTTAGGTAAATCAATTTTATAGGCATTCTTCCCATACTTCTCCAATATCTTGCAGGGACCTACTCTCCTCATCTGTAGCTTAGTAGGGATCCCCTTCTATAATCTGGCTTTGTTTAGATGTACCATTACCAGATCTCCAATTTGAAATTGGACTTCTCTCCTTCCTTCATCTACCTTCTCTTTTAATTTCTGATTTGCTTCAATCAGATTCTTCTTCACCTGATCATGTATCTCCTTCATGGACTGTGCAAATTCATCAGCATGTCCACTTATCACTTTTTGTCCTTTTAACTCCCTGAGTTCACAAAATCCACGTGGATGCATCCCATATACAATCTGAAATGGGCTTTTCCCTATAGTCTTATTTACACTATCATTATAAGCAAATTATGCCTATGGTAACACTTGATCCCAAGCTTGTCCATACTCCTTTGTCAAGCATCTAAGTAAGTTTCCCAGCACTTTGTTGATAAATTCTGTCTGTCCATCTGTTTGAGGATGGTAGGCAGAACTGTGGGACAAATTAGTTCACAATCTTCTCCATAAGGTCTTCCAAAAATGACCCATAAATTTGACATCTCTGTCAGACACTATGCTTACTGGTAAACCATGAATTCTAACTATTTCCTTGAAAAATAAATGAGCAATATGACTGGCATCATTTGTGGTCTTACAAGGTATAAAATGACTCATTTTGCTGAACTTTTCTACTACAATAAAAATGCTATCATAACCAGTCTTTGTCCTAGGTAACCCCACAGTAAAATCTATACTAAAAAATTCCCAAGGCCTATCTGGTATGGGTAGTGGTTGATACAAACCAACATTTGTAGAGGTCCCCTTTGCCTTCTGACAAACTGTGCATTGCTCTACATATCTCCTTACATCCTTTTGCATCTTCGGCCAGAAATAGTATCTACTTACTAGCTTCCTTGTTGGGCAGTGAAGCTCCTGGTACAAAATCAATCTGATGGCTGACTTCTCTCTGTGGTGGCAATGTTGCTAGTGTACCATCCCTAATAATGTCTTTATATTTGTCCAACACATCTTGGACTTCTTTAGGCAACACAGTTGCTTTCTTTACCTCTTCTTCCTTGGGCTTCAACAAAACAGCAAACCCAATCTCTTCTTCCTCCTTGAAATCTTTTAAGAACTCCTTGCCACTCATTAGAAGTAATTTATGATCTCCTGCAGTATCTCCATCATCCAGCAAAGACTGTATTTTGAAGGTAGTTCCATCCTTCTTGAAAGTAAACATATTCTTTTTCCCATGATAGACAGCATCTCTATCGTACTACCAAGGTCTATCCAATAACAAATGACAGGCATCCATTGGAAGTATATCACATAGAATTCTATTTTGATAACCCCCTATGGAAAACTCTACCCAAGCTTGCTCATTTACTAACACCTTATGACCTTTATTCAACTAGGTAACTCTATAAGGATGGTCATGTGGAATTCTCACCAAATTTAGTTTCTGGATTGCTTCCTTAGAGATGATGTTGTTTGTAGAGCCAGAATCAACTATCACCTTGCATACTTTGTCAAGTATCTTACATTTCATTCTGAACAGTGATCTCCTCTACTTTGGTTCCTCTTTTCTTGGTTCCTTCAGCAGTATCCTGTGGAACATGAGGTTTTCCCCCTTCTCTGAATCAAGATTCACCTCTTGATTATGGAAACTAGCTTGGTCTTCTTGGACATAAGTATTTCTCCTTTCTCCTTGTGATGTTGAAGGCTTCTCTGGACACCT
>MU227654.1:897786-917929 GCA_018584345.1 Thuja plicata
CCAATGCTTTTCCACCTAGTGCCTTGATAGCCTTCAAGAATGGTTCTTCTGGCATAGGAGGGTCTGGTTCTGGTATAACATCCTCCTCTGCAACAACTTTTCCTTTATTGGAACTCTCTGCTTCTCCGGTTACTTTATTAGCAATGTCCTCTAGTTGTTTTCTCATTAACTCTAGAGTTTCCTCAAGGAGTCTATTTCTCTCCTTCTACTCATTCACCTCTCTCGCCAACTCTACATTTGTCACCATGGCTCATTCTCCTACTGATTCCTCAGTACTTTGAAACATCTACGAATTTAAAACCCAAATCTTTAACTTGGCTCTGATACCAATCTGATGGGGAGGTCACCTTTCTCTCCTAAACTCCTACTCTATTTTAGGAATCTTACCTTGGACCCTATTCACTTCAGGATCCTCTAGACTCACACTTGAGTCTCTTAGGGTTATTCACAAACCCTAACCAGAAGGACTTCTTCACTCCCTCTCTCCTAGGTTTCCTACCCACCGAAATATTCCACTCTTCAACTTATCTTTCTCTTCATGACTGAATACAGTCAGTCATGCACCTTTCTCCTTCTATCTCTCTCTCCTACAAGTTCTCTAGCCGGACCATTTAGCTCGCCTAGGACTTGTCTACACTTCTGAATAGCTTCTTCTTGAACACAAACACAAAAATAGAATAGAAATACATAATGGGTACCTTTTGACAGTCACATCCCATAAGCCTGATCATGAGAGTCAAAAGTTATCCATTGAACTAAATTGAACTCAGAATACTACTCTACGAAAATCGGTACACAGTGCAAGTTTACACAGAACACACCAAGAACACTTCTTTATTGAAAAATCAGAAAGTTTACAATGCACACACACAAAAAAACTACTTCTACTAGCCCTCAATAATTATAGTTCTTCAACAACAACCCCCTATAGATTTTCTTTCCTCCATTTTATACTTAGCCTGTTCTTGATTGTAACCGTTTCTAGGTTACCTGTCGTCTGAAGAATCCCAACTGCCTCGGCTCTTCATCTTCTCCTGTAACTATCGTCGATATCACCTTCAACATGGTTGTCAACATGGACAACATATTCCTTCGTGGCCTTCTCGTTTATCTTTGTCGTATATGACTTTTCAACTTTCCTCTGTTGACGTGTCATCATTTTCTTGGCTCTGAGTGTTAGTCGCACTATCATGAGTTATAATCACTATGCATGCTTTGATCTGTGACCTTTTGATAAAATGCTTGTCATGCTCTCACAATGCCTTGAAATGAGTTGAAAATTACCCTGCGACTGTGTGATGCCTTGTGGTCGCGCGCTCGCACTGCTTTGACCCGAGCTGCCGCTTAGTCTGTGAGTACGCGATGCATGTTTGTCGTGTTCTCACGCACTCAAAAAATTAACTGCCGATTGCTCTGTGACTAAGCGATAGATGATAGTCGCGCTCCCACAATGGTTTGAACTGAGCTGACGATTCATCTGCAAGTACGCGATACATAGATGTCGCACACTTGCAACACTTCTAGACGAGTTGACGATGTCTCTGCGACCCTGCGAGGTCTTGTTGTCGCACAATCGCACACCTTATAAACTTAACTTCCAGTTCACCTTGCGACTGTGCGATAAGCATTGTCACTTCATCACGAGCTGTTTCTTACTAACCGTTGATAGCCTTCCAACTGTACGATGAGCTGTTGTCACGTAATCGCAACTGTTTCATACTAACTGCCCATCAACCCGCGACTGTGCGATATCTTGTCTTCGCGTTTTCGTGACCCTCATAACCTAACTGTGAATTCACCGTGCGACTATGCGATGAGCTCTTGTCGCTCACCCGCACACTTATTGACTTAACCGCTGATCACCATGTGATTGCGCGATAAGTGTAATATAACCGGTTTTTCTTCCCTTGTGCTAGTTATTTAGGATTGTTATGGTTTAGGAAACATGACTGTCTTCTAACCGTGATCTGTTCCTTTTGATCACTCTGCAAATTACTAGGGTTTGGAGCTAAACCCTAGGGTGCTCTGCACCACTATTGCAAGCTTATAATGAATTTTTTATCAATGTTTCATTTTTGTTCCTTTTCTCCACTTCTTTCTACTCGGTGATGATGTGTTTATCTATTGCTCGGTGTCTACAAAAATCTTTAGCTCTGTTCTTTAGATTGTTTGGTCAGGACTATATGAAGTCTTCTTCACTAGTATTCTCTTCAACATCTTATTCTCTATTCACCCCTAATTCACAATGAATTAGCTTGCCTCTCTTACATACATAATTTCACCATTTCTAGGTCTTTGTCTTTCTTGTTCTTGACGTGAAATGTAAATATCTCCTTTCTTTCTTTAAAGCATACATTAGTCTTATCCCGCAGAATTCTCCTTGACAACTGGAATAAAAAAAATTTAAAACTCTAGCTTATCTCCACCTTTAACTTGTCGATGAAAACAATGTGATCAACCAGGTAACTCCATATTTATCTCCTCCCAGCTAATTCTTTTCTCATTTTTGAACTTCAGTTCTTTTTGGTGTTTAACTCCTTGTTATCTTGGTCTTGACTATTGTTGTCTTTGGGCATCTCTGTCCATCAAGGTTGTTTGTCCATTAGGCAACACTGTGACTTTCAATTCTTCTCGGGTTACTCTTTGGTTGTGCTCGATAATGCTTTCTCGGGTTTCTTGCTTAGGTATCACTATGACTCTTACCTTGGGCTTCTCTATCCATGGGCATGCACTATTTGTCGGTGTTTTTTGTCACATGGTGAATACTAAACTTTTATGCATTACTGATAACATAACCTTTATCTCTTTGCTTTTGTGAAGTCTTTTACAATATGTATATATATAACCAATCAAATTATATCAAGTTGACATCAATGACAATACAATACATTAACTGATTTAATGTCTCGCATTAACTCTTTGCAGCTCGATGATCATCAACTTAACATCTTCAAACATTCAGTCAGTTATAGTTCATCATCACTTTTATAATATCTAATTTATACCGAGTCAGACAATCTAAAAAATAATATTTATCCTTATTCCTATACAATGTATTCTTGGATACAAATTGCAGTTTGTATCAAATAGGGCATCATACTACACTAAGATAGAAATATTCTTATTCTGATACATCTGCTTGTCAAACTATTGTGCACAACAAAGTATGTTCTATTAAGACCCAATCTATCCGTCTATACATAAATAATATCCGCCTATCTGTTTATATAATATTTCACACTAATAAACGATAACACAACTGCCACAAAACTCCTTTGCAAGTTATTACTGGCTTTGCACATGTCTAATTAAGTAGTTAAAACTGAACGTTATTAACTTGTCTATTCATCAAGTAATCTAAAATGAGTAGGTGTATCTTCAAATATTTGTATTTAACAAAGTTTAATTAAGATAAAAATAGAGTACCTCAATTTATAAACTTACACTAAGGTGAATAAAAACAAAGGGCTGAAGTAAAAACTTATTTAGGTTAGACAAAACCCTTAACCTATGATAAAGGGTACCTCATACAAGAGTTCAAATCATAAGATAGTACAATACATGTACTATCGTCATTAACATGAGAGTCCATTAATAGGGTTAAAATTAAACCACAATGTATTACTTGCACCATAACATCACCATGAGATCCACCTTAGCTCAACCAGAGGTTTGAACTTGAAAACTCTAAGTCATGGTGGCAACAAAAGTGAATACTACTTTGATTATTACACACTAAAACAAGGAAACGAGAAAAAGAATAACAACTTGGGTTATGAAAGAAAAAATGATTTACCACAAAGGTAGGGTTTGTAATGTCTAAATAATAAAAGAACCCTCATAATATTCATTCTTTAATAAAAAAAATGAACAATAAGGAAGCTTACAGTTTTAACAAAGTATAGACAAAATGGGAAAAAAAAGACAGTTTAAGAGGTATTGACAATTGATATTCAAACCTTAACTAATGCTGTTCAAGAAATTATAAAAATGACTCAAAAAATGTAAAGAAAGAATAGACGTGAAAATATCATTGAAAAAGAACTTCTTCTCACCCCGAAGTATAAGAATATGATAGAAATACCTGGTAACCGTATCCCACAATCACTTTCTCATATTGTCATTTCAATGTGTATTCAAAAACCAACTATGTGATTCTTCTCATTTTCAGACCGTGCCCTTAGTTGTGTCTAGCACATTTGAGCCATGATTTCAAGAGAAAATTAAACCACTTTTTTATAATGTCGATAGGTAAAGGCATTTTTAACCTTTAACAAATATGATATAAGTTTTACTTATGTCATTTATATTTGATTGTTTACAAGGTACAAAGCCAACCCAAAGGCATGTCATTGTCTACAAATTTTTAATGCCTTGGTCATGTAAAATGAGATCCCATGTAGTTCCTAAGTCACTTAGAAAGATACCACAACCATTTTAATGTAAACTTCAAACTTCTTATACATGATAATTTAACAATATCAAAGACGTACCAATGTCATGTAAACCATTTTGTTTATGTCAAAACATATATAAAAAAGCATATACTACTATGCCCATATGTCAGTATGTAAGACTAGATTTGTCAGGCCAACAAAGTAGATATATGTAGGAAATTATATCAAACTTCTGAAGGTACCAATTTCATCAAAACCATGTTCCAAGTGCCTCAAACTCAAACTGAATGTCATCAAGTGCAAATGCGGCTAATAAGTCAAACCAACATATCATAACCATGTTCCAAGTTCCTCAAACTCAAACTAAATGCCATCAAGTGAAATGCCACTAATAAGTCAAAACAACTGATCATATTACTAATGATTCAAAACTATAATGATCAATACTATGACTCAAATTGTATCATCTTTGTACGAATTTGTTAGTGTATTTGGTATCAAGGACAACATAAGGAGAGGAGAAACAAATTTCCCCTTTGTCCATGATGTTAAAACACTAACCTCTACCCCTATTTGCATCAAGGACAAAGGGGAGAGGGAAAAAACAGTGATATGAATATGCACAAAAACTGAAACACAATATATGTGACACCTTGTATATCAAGTATGAGAGGACACCAATTTGCAATTTTTCAACATATACTTGACTATATACCTGAATGTATACCTATGTATGCTCTATGGAGAAATCCTAAGATGAAAGTGATGTAGAACTAGGAAAATAAGCTCATTTATAGTGATCAGTACTATATTAGTAAGGCCTATCATGATGTGTCCAGGAAACTAAAAATTCTACATCTTCCTAGATGACATAAACAAAGAAATCCAATCAACATAAATAGATGAATCAAGGGCTGAAGAAGTAAATCACACCACGAACTGATCAAATGCACAAACTAAGCACCACAAAATTGTTTCATTTCAATAAACTATAAGAACCCAAATATCCAAAAAAAAAAATGTACCCTTATGAAAGAATCAATTAAAATCTGTAAGCATATCAAATAACATGTCCCATTGGTATTAAAAATAAATGTATCAATCACAAACCAATGCAAACCATTGTAGCATAATCTGTATAAGGAGATATTATTTTTTTCCAAGTACATGCCAAAATAACTCACTACAGACCAAAGATAACCTATGTCCAAGAGTACATTAATATCAACTTAGTCTCTCACAACAATCATAATGAAATCAAAAAATAAGAAGGTTCTTATGTTGTAATAGACAGATCACATAGCAATATCTTGCAATATCAAATTTAACAACCATCACATCACATCTGAAGTAGAACATAATAAATGCATGTAAGGAAAATAAAAACTTATCATGGATATCCATAAAACTAAAAGTATACTCTGAAATGGTCATATCTAAAAAACCATCATGAACAATATCCTCAAGTTGTTATCAAAGTGACTGAAAGATAAAGAACGTCCACTAAAATCTCCGAAAATCAAAAACATAATATCTGAATATACCAACCAAGAGAAAAAAAATTACGATCATAGAAATATCATCATCATAGTACTTTCTCAACATAAAATGATCATAGAATAAGTAATCATGTCCAAAAATATCTTCCCAAACTGTCATATCATACATAAAAAAGCGATCTAAGAATATCTGCTTGTATATGTTAGAGATAACTGTCACAAAAATATTTAACAATGAACTATCATAAAAGGTTTATTTATGAATGCATGCAACTAATCTTAAGATAAATGCTCGATACCCCTCTGCGTAGTCTCAATATCCAATAGATCAAAAAGTCACGAATGATTCTAAGTATCTTCATAATAACCTGAGATCAAATTACCAATAAAATTGAATCTACATTTAAGTATCTATCAATGAATTGAGTTGCACCAAACTATAGAAATACTAAATGAATATGCAGGCCATATTGAGAATAGAAACAATCAAAGGAGACGATAAAACCATATTTTAATAAAGATCATAGAATCAATGTTTTGAGTGGTGTATACCTTTGCACAAGATTTGTAAAGAAACTATTAAATACTCGCTCACCATTTTTTGAAAAAATCATAGAATGTTTTTCACTTTTCACCATAAAAATGTCAACAAGAAAATCAGGCATCCATACAAAAATATCATCATTATCAAAGCAATGACTCAGAAAGAACTGTAACATAATGCCACATATAAATCTATATGTCACAAACTATGGAATAAGAAATGATTTTAATTGTCAAATATCAATCATATCTATCTTATATGATAAAATATATATAACATGATCACCTTCCCTATTTTCTCACAATAGGAATAAATCTAGAATTCTATCCAGATAAAAACAAAGAATGATCATAACTGCTGAAAAAAGGACTACATTGATAACTAGTATGAGAGTCAAGCACAATCATATGTCAAAGATGATCCATCCAAAGAACAACAACAATATTACTGTGATTTTAACTGTGAGTATCATCGATATGCCAAAGATGAATATCAGTAAGAGCCACAATCATATATTCACAGCCTCAACTGTTAAATACCCAAGGCTACAGCGAAGAATTTATGGTATTTAGGTGTACTATAGATACCAATGCATCATAAATTCATGTCAAGTAGTCTGATTATGCCAGTAGTGCCAAGAGAAATAAGGATAAACAAACAACAATTCTGCCAGTTACTTCAATGCTCTATGAGAACCATCAAACATGTTCATGAAACAAGGATGGTCTTTCAAGTAATTAATTATGTATGTTATGTTCATGATCAATTTCTCTTAGAAGGTAGTCTACTCTATTTTTTTATAATGTGATATCAACCAATAGATTCATCCTCCTATGTTTCTGACTTTTACAGTAGTCAATATATGACCTCTACAACTTAATTTTGTCTTCCATTAGGGAAATAAAGATATTATTTTCCTTATGCACTGAAAAGTCTCTCTTGCACAACATGCATAAGTTCAGATCCTTCTAAATTTTTAACTTTGTTTTCTTTTCCAAATCTCTATATCTTTTTTCTCCTTTTTCTTATTTCTTAGATGGTTTCAATAATTTCCTTCTTTAACACTTGACTCTATGTCCAAAACCATTATATCTATAATACAAGATCAGTGGTGTGAATCCTACATTATCATTTAGAACTCGACTATCACTATCTCTTGCAATGTGACCGAGATGGTTACACTTAAAACATGTGACATTATTCTTTCTATATGATAACAAATTAGGACTCTTTCTCTCATCATTTTTCTTTGCATGCTTCCAACATATTATTTCTTTAAGACCATATGTAAAAAAAATAGCAATAACCATTAAAAATGAGAGTATTTAATCCTCATTAAATAATGTTGTCTGTCTGGTAGATTGAAATAATTTAGACCAGTTGTTTCTTCGTCCAACTCTTTTGGTGTCTTTGTATTGTCTTCTACAAGTTTCTATTTCAGGAGCTGTGCCATGATACTCCAGATCTATATTCCTTCTTGGTGCTTGTCTAACCTTGAAAAAATGTCGATTTTTTTTTGTAAATACAATTTCATGTTGAGACTCTTCTTGATTTTCTAAGAGAGCTTTCTTCTATTTCATATCCTATTATAGTAGGATCTTTATGTTTATTTTTCTTTACTAGCATCTCGTTAAGCTTATTAGTGGTTTTTTATAATTTATAACTTCTCTATAACCAAAACTTAACATTCTCAAGATATTTTCTTAGGAAAACGACCTCTCCTTCCATTTTTTGACACCCAATTGTTTTAATTTCCAAAATAGAACTTTCTACATTTTCGATTCTTTTATACCCTTGAACTTCTAAATTCAAACTAACAATTAATGTCTCTAGTTCTTCTTGACTTTTTATGAACAATCTTTTCTCCTTTGTCTTAATTTCTTCTTCTTGAAGTTTCTTATGTTATTTTTGGTTTACCTTTATAAGTCTTTTAATCTCTTCTAAATAATTTCTGCCTTAAAATAAACTACTACCTAAGAATTACTAACACACTCATCTATATCTCATTCATTTCACTTTAATTTGAATTCATCAAGTCCAATATTAGACATCTTTTCTTCTACAGGACCATTCTCATAATCACCTATAGAGTTAATTGGTAATGATATTTCTTGAGATAAAACTTTACAAGAATTGGAACTAGTATTTTTATTTTGAATTATGTTTCTTTTTCACTTAGTCATTACTATACTCCCAACTAGGAATGCCCTAGATTGACCAACTAGGTTCAGCTCTGATACTACCTCTTCGAGTATGATACCACTAAGAGAGGGGGAGAGTCAACAATATATAAATTTAAACTAAACGTAAATGATATTTTGCAGAAACTTAAACATCATAACTGTGAAGATACCAAGGCCTAATTTGATCAACCACAGTGACTGTAAATAGATAGTATCGTTTAAATAATACTGACACGTTATGAATAAGAAGATCAAATGAGTAACTTTGAGTAATGAATAAAGATTTTCGTACACATAAGGTAGTTAATTCTTGTATAAAAATAAAGTAGATTTAAAATAATAAAGTTTATATCATAGACAAGTAAATTAAAGAAGAAAAATATAACATAAAATGATCACACAATATTTCCTGAGTGGACACCCTCCTACCAAATAAAACCACTCAAAATTACCTCACTGGCTTATTTGAATAATTCTTTTTACAAATGCCTCACTCACTATGTTGTCTGAGTGATGATAATTACTCATTGGATGTGTTGTCTCACTAACAAAAATGCCTCACTGGCTAACATATGTGTCTCATTGCAAGAAATGCTTCACTATTTTTATCAACATATTTCTGTACTTACAATGTCTCACTAGACTTACAATGCCTAAATTTTACAATAATTGATTTATGAAGAGTTATAATATCTAAACAATAATCGAAATCCTTAGTCCAATACAACGTGTTCTTAGCTACAAATTGCAATTTATATCAAATAGTACATCATATTAAATTAAGATGGAAATATTTATATAGGAAAATATATATGCTTGTCAAACTACTATGCACAACAAAGTATGTTCCATTAACACCCAATCTATCTATTTCTACAACAAATAATATCCCCACTATCTATTTAAATAATATTTCTTTGAGATAAATTGTAACACAACTACCATAGAGCTAATTTTCAAGTTAGAAATGTCTTTGCACATATATGATTAAGTATTAAAACTAATTTTTATTAACTTATTTGCTCAATAAGTATTCTGAAATGAGTAGGTGTATCTTCAAATATCTTTATTTACCAAAGTGTACTTAAGATTAAAAAAAAAAATAAAAAAAAAATAGAGTAACTCAAATGATATACTGACACTAAGGTAAATACAAATAAAGGGATAAATTCAAAAATAATTTGGGTTAGACAAAACCCTTAACATCTAATAAAGGGCACTTGAGACAAGAGTTGAAATCATAAGATAGTACAATACATGTATTACTCACATCATTAACCTAAGAATCCATTAATAGGGTTAAAATAAGCCACAATGCATTATTCATTCCATACAATCACAATGATTTCCACCCTAGGTCAACTAGAGGTTTGAACAAGAAAACTGTAAGTCACGATGGCAACACAAGTGAACACTACTTTGATTATCACTCTTGAAAAAAAAGGAAACTGAAAAATTTATAACAACTTCGGTTATGAGAGAACAACATATTTTACCACAAGGATATGGTTTCTAATATGTAAATAATATAATAGCCCTCGTAATCATCCTTTTCTAACAAAAAATTGAATAAGAAGGAAGCTTAAACTTTTTAAAAAGTATAACCAAAATGAAAAAAATAACATAATTTAATAGGTATTGACAATAGATTTTCAAACCTTAGCTAATGTTGTTAAAAATAAATAACGTTGACCCACAAAAAGATAAAGAAAGAATGCACCTAAAAATATGGTTTTAAAACAACTTCTCAAACCGAAGTACGTGAATATTATAGAAATATCTTTTTATTGCACCCCCAATCAATTTCTCATATTTTCATCTCCATGTGCAAGAAAAAACCAAGTGTATAGTTCTTCTCATTTTCAGACCATGCCCTAGGTTGTGCCAAAACACATTTGATCCATGATTTCAATTGAAAACAAAAACACTTTTGTATAGTTTCGATGGCTAAAGGCATTGTTCACCTTTGACAAATATGACATAAGTTTTACTTATGTCATTTATATTTCATTCTTTACAATGTGAAAATCCAACCCAAAGGCATGCCATTGTATACAAAATTTTAATGCCTTGGTTGTGTAAACTAAGATGTCATAGAATGCCTAAGTCACCTAAAAAGATACAAAAATCATATTTTGATGTAAATTTCAAACTTATTTTACATGGTAGTTTGAAAATATCAAAGATATACCAATTTCATGTAGACCATTTTATTTATGCCAAAACACATATGAAAATACATGTCCAACTATGGCCATATGCCAGCATGTCAATCTTCTTTGGTCAAACCAATATAATAGAGATATGTAGAAAATTCTATCAAACTTTTTAAGGTACCAGTTTTATCAAAACCATGTTCCAAGTGCCTCAAACTCAAACTAAATATCATCAAGTGAAAATGCCACTCATAAGTCAAACCAACTAATCATGCTACTAATAATTTAAAACAATAATGATCAATATAATGTGTATGATTGTATCATGTCTATACCAATCATTTAGTGTATTTGGAATCATAGAAAAAAAAGGGAGAGGAGAAAACGTTCAGTAGTTGCAATATTCTAGGTATACCTCATTTTTTCCTAAACAAACAATGTTTTCTATTCGTAGACACTCAAAAATAGTTTGAGCCTACTATTCTACATGTTTAACATTTTTGGCATTACAATTGAAACTTTGTTTCACTCTCTAATTATTCCTCTATGTTGCAAATATGATCTTTATTATATGACAACATTTTGTCTTTCATGGATAATTGAACGTTACAAATTGGTCAATTATTTGCTAATATGTATCTTCTCTTAGCCGAATTGGTCATTTCCTAATCAATTATGATCAATCCTAAATCTTCCTAAACTGATCCTATTTGATCCTTAACAATCCTAAACCATATAAAAACATCCTAAATCAATTAAAACCTATTATATTATCTTCCTAATTTTTCAAAAACCATTTTGGACTCATTCCATTCCAACCATTCTGGGGCATTGTCCAAGATCATCGATGCCTAATTAAATCAGATTCTAGTCAATCAAATCCTTTTCAAACCCGATCAATCTTGTCATAATTAATTCATTCTCATAATTCTAGGTGCATTATCCAAGTTCATCAATGCTTCATACCTTTTCATCATCCATTTGACAGCTTTGTCCAAGTTCGTCGATGTTATCGTTATCAACCTATAATCATCAATTCAATAATATTGTCCATGTTCATCAATTCTATTTCAGATCATCATTATCTTGGGAGCATTGTCCAAGTTCATCGATGTCTCCCTATTCTTTATCACTCCTATGGCATCATCAAAGTTGATTGATGTTATTTAATCATTTTTATATATCATTATTTGAGTGCATTGTCAAAGTTCATCAATGCCTCAAAGATATCATAATCCTTATGAATATCATCAAAACCAATTCAATTGCACATTAATGCCTTCGATTTGGCCAATGATTCGCTATTTTATTTCTTGGGATGAATAACCCATAGTTTATACCTATGTCCTAATCGAATAAATATATTGACTTTATTTATTTCCTTTTCCCTAATGTCTCCCTAAATTAATTAATTTCTAATCTTTTTGAATTATGGGATTTCCATAATTTGAAAATTCCTAATTTGAGTGAATAATGAGTTTTTAAATGCAAAAGTTGAACTCTTACATTCCCTCATTTAATTTTGCTTCAACTCCCTATTAATTAGCTCCATGAGATCTTCCACATTTCCCTATCCATTTTCCCCTAATTTGTGCTTCTAATTCCTATTAATTTTCTTTCATCCTTCTTCTTCCATTTTTCATCCATTTATGTATTAATTTAAGCATACTAATGTGTTCACTCAATTTGTCATGATTATAACAATCATCCATTTTGTGCATTCAATTACTAATTTCTGTAAATTGGTCTGCCATGTCTATAAATTGAGATCATTTTGTCTTTCTTTGGTTAACCACTATCTCATAGTATTCTTGCAATCAACTTGTGCTTTTGAATCTTTGTGCAATTGTCATTGGCAAAGAGAAACATTAATCAACTCAATAGAGAAGAAAGGAGAACATTTGAGGAACATTTGAAGGGGGTTTTTATGTTATTCACATATGTTTTGAATTCTCATTTCACTGGCTTTAATTTTATATTAAATGGGCTTGCATATTATTTAGTGGTTTGTGGTTACTCTAGATATGCATTATACACCTTTTTCTGGTCTTACACTATTAGGTGAAATAGATCACTAGGTTAGTGAAAGAGTAATAATAGTTTTTACATAGATTTCATGTTTTTGATTTCATTCTTTGTTTGATGACAAGTATGTATGTTTTTTTTTAATTTGTTCTTTCTTAATGAGATATTTTCTTTAATTGTATTAAATAATGCATATTTTGTATGTAAGATCTCATATTGAAGAAAAAGACTTAGAGGAAGTAATAATGTCAAGATGTATGAGAAATCTATGTTAGTATTGAGGAACACTAAGAGCTGGGTGAATGATTTTTCTACAATTTTTAACTTTTCTTAGGTGATTCATTAACTCTAAACCATATAAAGTGAAAATTAAAGCATTGAAAAATAAAACAAACATCCACAACACCATAAAACCAATATTTTTATCATGGAAACCCATTTAAGGGAAAAACCACGGTGGGGATGAAATCCACAAAGGAAAATACACTATAGAAGTATTTATCCCTCTTAAAGGTTTACAAAATGAATGCACATGCATTCACGTTTATATCCTAGAGCTCACTACATAATTAAAAAAAGGGAAGGATCACTACCTAATATATATATGAACTACAATCCACAAATATAGTGAATTGATACACAACATATAAATATCCCAAAATGGTTCCATTCAAACTCAATATACCAAGTCAATACACTTCATTCTATATCTCTTCTCTTCTATCACTCGGACCTCAAATTAACATACTTCACACATTAAAATATATCCTACATGCCAAAAGGATTGTCCAAATTGATCTTATGTATCGTCTACAAATAATTCATCATCCACTCAGTTGGTTTCAATAACATTTACCAAAATGATGAAAAATATATAACTAACAACTAGATATAATTGAAAAACATAATGTAGACCTCAAAAAATTTATCATAGGCTACCCTACACGCAAAAGAACTTCTTATAGTAAAAAATAAATAGAAAAATTGATTTTATAGATCTGCATAAGGATCTACATCATGATATTGTTGTGCTTCACTGTATACCCAAAAATTGTCACAATGATCCTCATATCTTGAAAAAGTGTAAAATAATCTATTGTGAATCTATAATATTATAAAAAATATCTTAATAATGCTTCCCCTAAACTCACACAACATAATATGAAATTGGGTGCCCTTACCAAACCTTTTACAAAAAATATTAACTACATTATTAATTATTAGACTTAACCAATTGTGCATTCTGCCATCTAGTTAGATCAATTTTAATGAAATACAAACATATGTAATATATTTATTTACCATCAATGACAATAGCTAAATATTCCTTGTAGAGTCTCTTTCCATCAATCTCCCCCTTTGGCATTGATGGTAACAATTAGTGTAAAAGTCAGTGACAAGACACTAAATCCTCCAAAAATCAATTTATTTTTTCACTAAGCTGCTCCTAAGATGAATATTTTTTTTTCACTATAAATTTGTCCCCTTTAGACATCAATGAAAAAGGTAGGGATCCACAACTAAAATTTCTACTGAAAATTTCTATACAAGCCACATATATACAACTAGACCTTTAACACCTACTTAAGATTGAAGATTTCTATGAGTGTATTCTTTAAGATGCTCAAATCCTTGTCACAACTCTATTTGAGACTATCCACATCTTTTAATCTTCCCACAAAGTGCACAAGAAAGCATTTATGTCAATTTAAGATTCAATGTGTCTTATATCTCAAATGTTTCCTCTACCTCCTTCAAAGAACTGAACAAAGTACCCAACATAGGACCAATTAAGATTTTATTCTCGCTGATCCTTGCAATAACCCTATCCTTCTTAGGGATCAAGATCTTTATCTTCTTAATCAAATAAATGACCTATCCTTCATGACTAGATATGTAATTTGTAAGATAATCAAAGAACTATGATAATTTAGATAACTTATTCTCATTTTCCTTAATTAGTTTCTCTAAGTCCTCAACACACATAGCATATGATATGTACATGCTTTATAAACCTTTCCTCATTAAGATAATGCATCTTTAATTATTTTAATTATGAATCCTAAAATCATTGTATCCTTAGCATTCTAAGTATTCAACTGACAAAATATTTTATCATCAAACCTCATCCTTGACCTTAATCATTGAAGATTTTAAAAGGGATTGAAAGTGTTTACTTATCGCATTGATAAGGCCCTTCATTTGGATAGATGGGGTGTCATTTGGATCTTTCACTTAGGTAGGTATAATCTTCTCCAAAACATCAGATGCAAGCCTTAAAATTTCATTGTCCTTACTATATTTTTTCAATATTTGGGTATGTGCAGGATCATGGTATGCCGAAAAGTGGCGATGTGAAAAGAAGTCCTTATTGGTAGACTAATTGAAAAACAACTATAAATTTCAAATGGTATAACTTTTTTCTTAAATATCCAACATATGTCACATTATATGCTTCACCTAAAACAATAAAAAAAGAAAAAAAAAATCAATTTCATGAAGTTTAGACTAAGTTAAGGTGGTTAGACACAAGAGCTTTCATATTTTGGAAAAGTTTTAGAAGAACAATCATAATTAATTATTTTATTTGAAAAATATTACAAAACAATATGTGTCACATCATGACATGAGTCTACAACTAATATATATAATATTGTAAAAAAATATCATCATTTGATTTTGTTTAAGGTGGTCAGACATACACCTACTTCTTATCTTTTTAGTCTTGGTTGATAGATTGATTGAAAAATAACTATAACTTTCAAATGGTATAACATTTTTGAAATCAAAAACTTGAGTCACATTCTATTATTTACCTACTATAATAAAAAAAATTAAAATTTTTCAATTTGATGAAGTTTGGACTAAGTTAAGGTGGTCAGACACCAGATTTTGTATGTATGCCCTGGAAAAGTTGTAGTAGAATAATCATTATTAATTATTTACTTGGAAAAAAATTACAAAAAAATATGTGTCATATCCGAACATGAGTCTACTACTTATATATATAATCTTGTAAAAAAAAATTATCATTTGATTGTGTTTAAGGTGGTCAGACATACACCTACTTCTTATCCTTTTCCTAAAATTTTCATACCACTGCAATGAAATTTAAAAATTTACCATATAGAATAATTTTTTTTCAAAAAAGGGATAGTATCTTAGAAACTAAATTCAATTTCCTATTTATTCTCTTCTTACATATTTTTTTATATAATATTGATAACTTGTTCAATTTTTTATGTGAAGTTGTCTAACCCTGATTTTTTGAATTTTCATTGCCACTTAAGGGCCTGTTTGGCATACCATGATCTTGCACATACCCATTTCCTTTCCTTTTCTCCTATGTCACCAGTTCAATTGTTTGATTTGTAAGATTTTTATTCTTAACTATATCATTCTCTTCTTTAACAATTAACCATCATTTTTATTTTCTTCCTCAATATCTTCCATTAGAGAAACATAAATGGTAATTGGAGAACGAGAGACGTAAACATAAAGAACACTATATATAATAGGAATGCTAGTATTAATTAGTTCAGTGCTAATAATAGTAGTTTCTTGAAATTCAAATCATCATCCTTGTCAAAAACTTCAAACTATTCATTCAATAAGATCTTCTTCAAGTTTTTCTTTGTCTCTTGCATACCCTCATCAATCTTTGCTATCATCAATTTATTAACACTTTTCTTCTTCTTTTGAACTCTTCCATAGCCTTTTCAAGAATATCTTTCACTTCATCCACAACTATAAATTTACAAAGACTATAGAATATATTCTATCTTATTCTCTTCTCGTCATCTTCACCATTAGACCTCTTGATTTATAAAATGTGAAATAGTTGTTTAGGAATATATGACATTATTTCCAAAAGTTCCCTATTGTACTAATTTAGAGATTTTATTGTTGTCTCTTCAAGTATCATCTTTTCATATTTACTAAACTTGTCAAAGTATTTAAAGAGTGTCCCCAGATTACCATAGACGATTACATTCTTTGCAACATTATTTACTGACATACCAGGCTTATCATATTCAAGTTTCACTTTCTTACTTGTTCTTCATCAGATGGATTTGTCTTTGAAAATTTTTCTGCCTTGGAACCTTTGGATTTTAATTCCATGACTTAAGTATAAATTTTTTTAGGAGCATTACAAGGGTAATTCACATGCATTCAGACACTTCGTAGATCTCACTTCTCAAATAAAAATGGGAGATAGAACCTTGACAAATATAGTGAGGGCTACAAATTGAAATGGACTACAATCTACTCTCGACAATACTCCACAAATTATGAATTGATTGATAACATCTATGTCATGGAAATATAGTTCCAATGAAGTACATCAAATATCTAGCTCAATTCCATAATCCACACATATCTCTTCACACAATCTCTTCATACGCGTGGACATACTCACACTCTCCTCTTTGAAATTACAAATTATTATATATTTAAGTATATTTCATCAACCTTGAAAATATAAACAAGGTTAACATCAACCTTAACACCTTAATTAAAAATATTTAATTAAATACAAAATTATATTTATTGTGATAAAAAACATGTCAAAAAATACATAGATAGGATCAAAATATTAATCTTTGAACAAGCTTTAGATCCATAAATTATGCCTCAATCCATTGCAACATTCTACACCATCATGTCTAATAAGAATAATAAAAATACCAACAAGCCACAAGAAAGTCACCAATTTTGATCATATAACTCAATACAATCCAAAAACATGAGTAGTGAATGATCTACAAACACCAACAAGCAACATGGAATACCATGATAGAAACAAATATAACTATGTCTCAAAATTCACAATTATCTCTACATTGTTCATTAGAAACACTGATCAGTAACCTCTATGATTTAAGAAAAATAGCTTTTCAACATCCAAATCAAGAACCACTTGATATGAGGAGACACATCCATGTCCTAAACTCACCATTAGGTTAAAAATAAAAAATATTGCATAACCAATCCACACCATTCAAAAAACTACAACATAGTCTCTTCTTGAACAACCAAAAATACCAGTCTCTAATAAATCATTCATCTCTTCCTCAAATCAACATGTGATCCTATATACATTGACATCCATCAACTAAAGACATCCATGAAACCATATGTACCTTAGCAACATCAGATCTTCAATATAATAGCCATAACAAACCAATATTCTTGTTGAACATACCATGAATACTATCATAAATAAATAAATATGTCAACATCAATTATAAAAAAATAATTTTAAAAAATATATGCATGATATCCTAGAAATGTCAAACAATCTCCCCCTTTGTCATTGATAGGAACATATGATGTACAAAATAATATTAATGCACAAAGAAACTATATCAACAATATTACCAACAATATCCATAATATATCATTCAGAGCCTCTGTAACAAACACTCTCAACTAGTGAACAGTCTTTCGACCATAGTATCACACTTCCTTTTTAGATGAATATCTCTCCCCCTTTAAAAGCAATGACAAAGGAACATATATGCATTAAGTCATAGAAGCCAAAAAATATTGAATATCTCTTCAAAATATTGAATAACATACCTCACAAGACTAACTACTCCTCCTAAGTAGAAACCACCAAATCATCAATCAAGAATAATGATGATCTATATAAGAACCCTAGAATGATGTGAATCAATGCATATGTAGCTCTGATCAGGAGGATAAATCACCACAAATTTACCTTGGAGATACTCAAAAGTATACTTTGGCAAGGACTTCATGAATATATCTACAATATGTTATTTGGTAGACACATATTCCAATCTAAAATCCTTTTCACTTGTTAGTACTCATTTCTGTGAGTATTATTTTGAGATTTTTGGAGAGTTTTAGGATCTTTCATGGTGGAATTCCAGAGTTTGTAGAGGCTTTATTTTCTTTGTTCACTATGCAAAGATTTCAAAGAGACGAGGAAGTCTAGTTTTTGTTTCCCTTGGGTTGTTTTTGCGTGATCATGCATGTTGGAAGAGATCAGAGTTTTCCTTGTCTTCTCTACTCTATTTTTATTTTGGAAACACTCTAGGTCATTTATCCCACATTAGCGGTGCTAAAAAATAACATAATGTTTTTATATTTGAACCCATAGTGGTTAAGTGTTGAAAGGCACGCGGATTTTTGGCTAGCGATTCACGGTCAAGCAATTAAGTGGCAGTTAGTAATGGCCAGCTAGCTGGAAGGAGGGTTATTTTGTGGGACTGCACTTAGGTGACGTGGTCGATGTGGTGACATGTGTCGATAGGGTGTTATTGCGCAATCTAATTCATGACAGGTCCAGTCAGATAGCGCGATGGTGTGGGTGCTGATAGGTGGCAGACTGATAGGTGGCAAGACCAAGTAGGATGGTGAGGTGGCATAGGTCCCAATGAATCAAGTGGTCCCAAGTGGCACAGGTGGTGAGATAAATGGTGGGACCAAAAAACAAGGAGGTCACATATGGAAAATGATAGGCCCTGGCTGGAGGTAAAGAAATATTAAGGGACAATAAGATTAGGAAGGATCTAGTGGTTGTCACCGTCACATGAAGGAATGATGCAGGGAAGATATGAGTCACACAATGACAATATCAGGGTATGTGTAGGATCATCGTATACCAAGCTATGGCCTTAAGTGGGAATGAAAAATAAAAAAATTAGGGTTAGTCAACTTGATGTAAAAAGTTGGACATCTTATCAACCTTATGTGAAAAAGCTGTAAAAATAGAATTTGTAGGAAATTGAATATAGTTTCTAAACTACTAGCACTTTTTTGAAAAAAAAAAATCTAATTGTTGAAAATTTTAGATTTCAATGCAGCAGTATGAAAATTTTAGGAAAAAGATAAAAAGTAAGTGTATGTCTAACCACCTTAATTGCAAGAAAATGATGATATCTTTTTACAAGATTCTAGATATAAGTAGTAGACTCATGCCCATATGTGACACATATTTTTGTGTAATTATTTATCAAATAATTAATTAATTATAAATTTTATACTACGACCTTTTCAAAATAATAAAACTCCCATGTCTAATCACCTTAACTAATTCTAAACTTGACAAAATTGTTTTTTTTTTTATTTAATTTTTCCTATAGTAGGCGAAGCATAGAATGTGACGCATATTTCGGATTTCAAAAAGGTTAAACCATTTGAAAGTTATAGTTGTTTTTCAATCAGTCTGTCAATCAGGAATTTAGAGGTAACTCAAATAGAAAATAAGTAATAAATACTTATTGAAATCAAAATTTGACAGCAATTATATTGATGGAAACCTGATAATCTATTTAAGAAACCCTTTTTGTTTCATCAATTTCGGGTG
>MU227654.1:929425-940262 GCA_018584345.1 Thuja plicata
TTGATCCCTGATTAGTCCTAATTGACTCATAATTACAGTGCTAAATTATTTGCATTATCAATAATTTAATATTAACTAAAGTGTTTTATAAAAGCCTCACTTTTAACTAATATTTTACATTAATCAATTCAATTAAAAAAAAATACAAGGTCAAAAACCCATAGTTACAACTCTTAATTGACTGATCAATGAAGATTAATAAAATTATTTTGCATCAAATAATATTTATTAAGTGAATGGTATATGTTTTCACTACTTTGAATGGATACATATTGCTACCCTACATCCATATTTTGTTGTGCATGCTACCTTCATGAAATTTCAGAGATTGGGGTTTGATTTAAAATGGAGATTTTTCACTTTCTTAATGTTGGGTCATATATTTCATTCTGGATTATGTTTTTGGAAGAGATTTTTCTTATGTGCGATTACTGAAAAACTGTAATTTGGCTAGAGTTTATTTATGGCTGTTATCAGTTGAAAGTGTGATTTTTTGGAAGAAGTAATTTTCTGACTAGAACACATGGTGGGAAATATTGAACATGAATATTGATTAAAAGTGTCTCCGGATTTCAACAACTATATTGAAGCCAAGAAACATAATTTATTTTTTAGAACAAGAAATCACCATTTTCTCCCTACATCTTTTTAACGACTTATGGAGACTTGAGTGCATTGTCACTATTATATAAAAGACTATTTTAAGATATTTTTAAAAATGAAATTAAAATTTCATCTTAAATATTTAATTTATTATAAATAAAAATGAAAACCATTATTATTGTCTTAAATTAGAACTTAAGACAACGCTCATGCATTTTCATTTAAGCGTTAATTAGAGGTAGCATTTTCATTTAGGTAATTAGAGGTAGGGAAGGTGGGAGGAAATTTTTTAGAAGAAATGGAGTAGATTTTAGGAAAAAAATTTTACGGATTTCGGTAATTGACTTGTACATCACAAGAAACCCCATCGACTGGCAATGACTTCCGTCAACACATCCTGGAAAGGGGCACCACAAGAAACCCCATTGACTAGCAGTTACTTCCATCGACACAACCTGCAAATGGGATTTGATATCCTCCTATTTTTTTTATTTAGTGAGATCACACTCAAATGAGATTATTATAGATTTTCGAGACGTGTGCTCTTCTTTTTTTGAACTGATTTGTATTGCAAATTTTGTATTCAGACAATGGAGAGGCAATGTAGATTTCGCATTATGAAAATGGCCAGAAATATGAACCTCATTTTGATTTTTCTAACAATAAACTCAATCAAGCCATGGGTGGTCATAGAATTTCCACAGTGCTAATATATTTATCTTGGGGTTTCTTGTGTTGTGCAAGTCTGGATTTACTTTACAGCTTTGAGGATAATGCAGATGTTAATGTTGCAGTAGGGCAGGCAGAGTCATTTCTTTTGAGGTAAATAATATGGCATAGAATCCTGATATTTGTGTTGTGATTTTGTAGAGAAGCGGGATATCATAATTGATGTCTTTATACCTTTATTTTGTATGGAATCTGCTGATTATTTGTTTCTCAGCAACATATCTAGTGTTGGCCCTTGCATGCCATTTCAAAAGTTCTAATTTCTAGCTACAAAATAAATGGAAAAATGAAAGGAACAATAAATAGGAAGGAAAGGAAATAAAGTTGAAGAAGCTATTACAAAACATGTGTCTTTTGAGAGAAACTGTATATATTGTGTTACTTGGATTTAAGGGTGTGAGCATATTTATCATAATATGATAATTGTGTCCATCTTTACATATATACTGGTTAAAATTCTTTCTAGAAAATAGTTCTCATTATTTTTTTGACTTGTCTGAAAGGCAGATGATTTCAAGAAGAGGCTTGCATCTGGAAAGTTTTAAAGATATGACATTCAAACTTGTCAAGTTTGGCATGGTTTCATCAACTCCAATTCAAGTATCATTGGAAGATCCTGGAGTTACCATGATTATGACAAACATAATATCTCACATAAGTATATTTTAAATATAGTAGAAATAGAATCATTATTGTTTGTTATAAATACATCTATACCATCCTCATTTTTGCTGTAGGTGGCTTCTGATAAAACAAATAAATATTTTACTTTAATTGCTATCCAGTATTATTTGGTTGTATGCTTGAACTGTGTTTGAAAAATGAATGGAATTTAAGTAGGTCAAAGAAGAGTTTCAGGATCATTAGTTGTCATTGATGTTTCTAAACAAAGCGAGGTTAGACTCTGTCAGAGTTTATTAGTTATTTTTCTTTGAACAGTTTCTTGAATTATTGATTACTAGTGAGCATAATCAAAGGTAAATCTCATAAGCCTACATACAAAATTTTTCATGGAATTCAAATTTTAAATCTTAGATGGCTGTGTTATGAGAATATTATAGTGTCGGCATAGCAACTTATTTTTATAAGGATATTTCCTAGTGGAAAGGAAAGGATTTGCAGGGATGATTCTTTCCTCATTTTAGTTACAACAAATTTAGATTATAACTAGAGCCCTACTATATAGGATGGATTCTGAGTCATGGTATCCCCCATGGTACACATACAGAATGCAAGTGATCTTTCACTAGAGATGCATTGTCAACGGCCACAAAAAAGAGAGGATGAAGGTGTTGTGGTTCTTCTCAAACATGGAGAGAGTATTGATGATTCAATGGGATCGTTTGATGCTTTAAAATTTTTTGGTGAAATGAGGAAGGCATTGTTATCATTCAGTCATGGTAAGCTTGGAATTCTTATGAAGCATCCTTTCCTTGGAGCACATTCAATTTCTCAGAGCACAAAAAGAAAAGCTCTTATACAAGATTTTAATGTTTGTGAAAGTGGACAAATTTTCTTGTAAAACTATTTTGTTTGTTTTTATGGTACGGAATGCACATCTGTAGAAAGCGTTCTTGATTTTTATCAACTATATCTACAAATTTCTTTGAAATTTGGATTTTATAATTATTTTAGAAATAAAGTAATCACAATATATCAAATTGTTCAGGCTGTCCAGTTATCAGATCAGCTGATCTGTTACTCCCAACTATCAAAATTATACATTCAGATGTGACTTACAACACAAAATTTCATATGTCTAAAATATTTAAAGTTACTAAAATAGCCAAACATTAATGTGAAGCATCATAGTTATAGCAGAATATTGACATACAACAACATACTAGCACCAAAATAGTGACAACTCCTACTATGTACAACAGATACTATCCTAGTTCCTACTCATTATAATATTCCCACTCCCAGTATCCAAGAGGGGGCGATACAACAAATAAATCTTCATTAAAGATGACTTTTTCAATTTTCGAGTTTCTTTCATTGTTGAAATGGATCCTAGATTTGTACTTCTTTTCTTTCTTGTTATCCACTTCTTTCTCTTTTCCTTTTCATTATACTACTTCTGAAACTCCATCAACTTCTTATGGAATGTGCGATTTATTTTATTGTTGTAAGCCCATGTGTGTCCATATCTCATCTCTTGTGAGTTTACCGTCACAATTCCATCCCCGAAAAGCTTGATAAATTTGGCATTTGATATCTCCATTGTAACACTAGCCTGCGAAGCAACATCAAAATGTGTGAGTCTCTTATATGACTTAGTAAGCCTTCTTCTTACCTTGTTAAAGATCTCATTATTTCTTGCTTTCAAGATGTGTTGTTAAACCTCAATAGTAAAGGAGAGCCAAAATAAATTATACATTTTATTCATGCCTCTAAATGTGCCCAAAAAATCTCAATACAAATACTGTCATAATTGTTATTCCAACTATGAAATCCATTACAAAACATATACCAAATTTCTTTTGCAAAGATAAAATAAAAAAATGTCTGATGGAATCAATTTTCCTACTTATAGAGCACAAATCAGAATCAGAACCGTGCATTTTATATGGTAACCTTTAGAGGACCATCAACCACCTGAAATGAGAATTTTTAGGCTCGAAGATGTTAGTCCATAAGTTCTGAAAGTGCTTTTGTAAAATCAGATTCTCAATATCTAAGTTCCAAGATCTATTAACACGCTCAAAGATAGTAAACTTGTTGGCAAGAGTTTTGTAAATGTCTTTAGCTTTAGTATTGCACAAGAGGGATCCATCAACTTATTTAAAGTGCTTCAACTATTCCTCTTCCCCAACACAGGTGATGGGAAAGTTAAAATGAAGGCATCACAACCTTGTAATATGTACGCAAATTGGTTTTCAGGATAGCATTTACAGGGTCTAGTGTGGCTTTCAAGGCCTTCTCAAAATCAATGCTTTCCCTATGTATACTCTATGGATCCATAAGATGACACTGAATTATTGATGACTCTTTCTTTTCTGCTGTTTCATGTAGACATGTAAGGTACTTGTATTTGTGTGTGAGCAAAGCGATTCCAATTGCAATAGTAAACCCTGCTACAGCTATTACAATGAGGTTAGTCTTATTTATATGTTCCCTAGCTGCAAATGGTACTCTGTCCAAAGCCACAGAGATAGATGTCTCATTAGTGTTGATGACAGTGGCCTTGCAGAAACATGGTAAGGTGCTTGTTAGCTGCTGATTGTATGAAATATCAAACTCTATCAGACTTTGCATCTTTTCTAATGACTCAGGAATTTCTCCAGACAACCTGTTATGTGAAAGATCAAAAGACACTAATCTGGTCAAATTAGAAACTCTTACAGGAATATTCCCTTCTAGAGAATTATGACTGAGGTTCAAGGCAATTTGGAGGTTGGCACACAAGCCAATTTCATTGGGCATTTCTCTATTAAGATTTTTGTAAGCCAAATTCACATCTCTCAAGCACATTAAATTTCCAATGCTACTGTGAATAGATCCCAAAATGTTGTTGTTCTGGAGATGCAGGGATTGCAAATTTTGCATCTTTAGAAATAAAAAGTCAGGAATGGTCCCTGAGAGATAATTTGAACTCAAATTTAGAGAAGCCAAGTTTTGGCAATTTGATAATGTCCTTGGAATTTTTCCATTTAAGTGATTCTATTGTAGATGTAATCTCTGCAATACTCCAAGAGATCCAAGCTTAATAGTTATCTGTCCACTTATTCTATTTCTAGCAAGATTTAGCAAAGTAAGACTTTTGCAGCTACCCAACTCCTGTGGAATGTCACCATAATTAAAGGCATCATCTGCTTCAAAATATTGCAACTCAGACAAGTCCACAACTTTGGAACTGATGATTCCAGTGACTCTGTTATTTGATACAATAATATCCCTGGCATGCTTGCATTTATAAATGCTTTCTAGAATTGTGCCCTCCAAATAATTATAAGAAAAGTGTATACTTTGCAATTGGGAATTAACAAAAAGTTGTTGAGGGATGTTGCCAACTAGTTTATTATTGCCCAGGTGCAAAGACTTGAGGGTAGGAATAGAACCCAAGTCCTCGGGTATTGTTCCACTAAGTTCATTATCATTAGCTATCAGGGCTACCAGTTCTTTAGTCTAGTGAATATCCCTGAAGGGATTGGACCAGAGAACCTGTTGTCAAAAATCACTAGACTAGTGAGATTGGGGAGAGAAATCTCAGGAATTGGCCCACTCAGATTGTTTTGGCTCAAGCCAAGATATCTCAAACTAACAAGACCATTGAATATCCATCCAGGGAGTTCACCAGACAGAAAATTATGTGACAAATTAATCTCCTTCAATTCAGTAAGATGTCTGATAGATTGACTATTGAAAGCCCTGAAAGATTTGTAAGACTAATTAAGAGATCAAAGATTGGTGAGCTTGATAATCTGTTTAAAAAGGTCTCCCCAAATTCTATTTCTGGATAAATCAAGGACGCTCATTTTTTGGAAGTGAGAAAGAGAGGAGAGATCAGTCAACAACAAATTGGAAGAGAGGTCCAAGTGAGTCAAGTTTTTGCAACCAGTCATATCAAGAGTGCCTGAAAAAAAGTTTCTGGCAAGGTCTAGCTGTTGAAGGTATGGGAGCTGGCAAATCTCTTGTGGGATAGTCCCTTTCAAGTATTGGCCTGGTAGTGAAATTTGAGTGACATGAGCATCATTGCAAGTTAAACCTTCCTAGTCACATGCATTGAGATCTTGATCATCTAAACTCAACTGAGACCATATGGATTTTAGGGTTTTCAATTCTTGAGGATCCAAACAAACAACTGGGTAAAGAAGGATAATATGGAAAATTGTAACTGAAATAATTGTAAATTACCTCATATTTTTCTATCTTAAATGTAGAGCAGAGGTTGGCTCACTGCTCAATTTTGATTTTGAGCTGGTGAGGGATTGAAACTAAGACACCATCTCATGAAATTAATGGGTTGATGAAACAACTTACAGTGTCAAACATCAAATCCATAAGTGCTCTGATAGAATTTTATCAATAAATTTATCCTTGACATATGAATGTACCAGAACAGAGGATCACAATGCTTCAAAAGCTTCTGGATATCATATAGGCGAAAAAATGGGTTTTAATTTTTAAGACTCTTTAGAAATTTTTTTCTGCTAGAAGTTAAGATTTTTATTGATTGAAATTCAAAACCTTCTGCAATCTCTATAATCTTCAAAACCTTCTGCAATCTCTGTAAACCCCTTGTACATTTTGAGTACTTTGTTCTTGATTGAAATTTTTCTTAATGAGAGTGTTTACAAGTCGCATAGTAAATTTGACTAATGAATGAGAATAGTGGCTTAGAAAGATAAGCTTACTAACTTCTAAGATGCAATTTCGTGTCTTTGGCATACAAAATTGGTCTATGGTTATGCAAATTATTATGTGATTGAAAATTTCAATGAATTATAGATGTAATTTAACATCAATGAATTATTGGAAGAAATATTGGAATTCAGTTAATTGTATATTCATTGCAGATGGAACAAACAATGCAAGAAAATATGAGAGATTGGCCTTGAAAGTGATCTGATGAAAATCCAATTTGATGAATGTTTTTCATGCCAATGTTTTAATAATTACTTTCAGATAAGTTAATGAAAATGTTGTGTTTAGGTATAGGTGAATAAAAACATATTGCTCATGGATATGTTTACCATGCTTCACTACACTGTTCAAAAGAAGATATGTGTGCCTCTATTTTTCTTTTCTCTTTCGGAAGACCTTTCTTTGACTCAAGTACATAGAACAAAGTCAACCCTGCAGGCTAGTTGTACTTACTACTTGGATACCACTGTAATAATCCTTGTGTAAAAACTACCATACTTTCTGATTTAACATTTTCAAATTACTATTAATAATTCATTGATTCAACTAATTACACCAGAATTGTTTGTATTCATCACAATTTAAATATCATTGATATTTATATATTTAGATCTGATCAATATTCAGAATCAAATATCAATGGGATGACCACTTTAAATGTTAAAGCTACAAACAAAAAATATTTTTCAATATAATCATATTTACTTGGAAATAAGAATGTTCTAGACTCCTAGTTATCACATAAAGTACAAAATTTCACACTTCAATATTTGTTTTAGATTGTCAGTTGTAAAACAACAGCAGAGGTTGAATTTTGACTTATATGTTGCTAAATCACCTGAGATTTGGGGGAAGGAATGTTTTGTAGATAAGGCATGTGAATCAGATCAAGAATCCAAGAAAAATTGAGTGGTACACAAGTGGTTTAAATGGCTACTTGATCTGCCCTTGTAGTTTCTCTTCTGCTGTGTATGTATTTTGTTGAGCCTGGGCACCATCCCACTGATAAGTCATTCCCAAAATGTGAGGGAATAACCTGAAGGTTGTTCTCTGAAACCCTGTTATTTACTTCCTTGCCTTAGTGTCATATTAGTGGTGGATTGATTGTATTGGTCTTGCCAAAGTTGATTGACGCTAACTTGTTTAGGAAGATCTGCCCAACAATTTAGAGGTAGCCGCCAATGGAGAATAGTGAGTGCATTGTATTGTGACTCCAAATGATCAAAAATAGGTACCCTCTTTGTGCTCATGAGGTACCCTGCACCAAAAAGAGACTAGCAATAGAGCTGAAGCAGTGGCAATGGTGTAGGGTATCAAGATTTTCTTCCAAATGTTGTTTTAAACACCTTATTTCAGAAAGATACTTGTAGGATATCATAAGTTCTATAGCTAGAGATGTCATGGTATTAGGTTTGGAATTGGTATGCTTTCAATGATGTTTAGTGATTTGGTTTGAATAGATCATGTTAGATATTGAATATTGTTTTTCTAGTATGGTTTAGTGATTATGAAATTAAGTGTTGGTATGTATTTAGTGACTTTTCAGTTCATGGACTTTAATAGTATTGATATTAGTATATGATATGGTTAATCAGAGATATCATGTTTACTTTAGCATTCTGTATAGTATCTTTATTTTATGATTTAGTACATTTCTTATATCAGTAGTTTCAGTTGGTTTTAATGCATGATGCCATCAGTATAACATGACATTGGTTTTGGTATGAATTCAATGATTATCAGTTCATGGCCTTGACATTGATATTCATCATTGATTTAAGCTTGACATAATTTAGACATGGATTTTATTTGCATGAATCTAAGTTTGTAATTCAGAGATGTTGATATATTTTATATAGTATCTTGATTATCAATGGTTCTAGTTGAAATACAAGATGATAAATAAGGGTTCCAAGTTGAAATGGACATTGAGTTTATTGATCAAAAAAGTTGTGACCATAAAACTTAAAAAGGTAATGTGACTAGGGACCATTTTGGTCGCCCCCTAGCCAATTGAATAAAAGCTTTCATATCAGTTTGTTTAAGTATGCCTTGTCGGCATTAATGTGCATTTATTGTTCCAAGGTTTAATGCCTTGGTTATCAACATTCAATATGGAAAGAGTATTATGTTGGTTTAGAAAAGCTTATTTAGTTATGTTTCCAGTAAATATGTAAATATTATTTCAAAACCTTAGTTCGATGAGCTAGTGCACCATGACTTTCTCAACCATGAGTCAATAGTGCAGGTACATTGGTTACACTTCAATACTGCCATGGAGTTGGGAGTTGGTGGAAATATTTTGAAACGGTGTCAAGGCATGCATTCTTCCAAATTTCACAAAGATTAAGTGTATTCAGTTCTGTTACTTTTATTTTGAGTTCGTATGATGCATATGGATACATGTGTATGATTATATGTTTTGTTTTTATTATAAGATACATTTTTTGATTATCTTTTGAATGATTTAGCATGCATAATTGGTGAATATCCTTTCATGTTACGTTTGGATTTGAGTAAAATATTATTAAAATTTCTAACCCTTTGGATTAGGTTAAGGAATACATATAGGGTTTTTGTATGTATACATTTTTGTATACCGTGGTTGAAGTAAACCCATGTCAGGTCAACAGTTTGATATATAGTGCATACATTTGGGATACTTTTGTTTGAAATATATCTATGTCAGGTTTTCTCAGAGTTATGAGTGTATGCTTAGTCATGGCATTAGAAGAATATGCATGCATGTTTGAAGTCTTGCATTTAAAGATTTTTTATATTGTGTTTTCATGAGCATGTACTCATTATGAAAAAGTCATGGAATAATACATACAGTTTGATTTGTACTTAGAGGTTCTTGAAGACTGAAGACATACAATAATATACATACATGGCGATGGTAAAATTTTAGTAAAATGATTTGATTATTTGTGAAAAGGAGAAAAGTTTTTACAATTAAGAGAACTTCTTCTGGTGCACTTTGCTTCCCCTAAAAAAATTCTAGCAGTTGGCACAAGAAATTTCTATACAAAAGCACAAAAACATCTGATTGCAATTTAATAATGCATCATGTATCTACTCAATAGAAATGTCAAAGAGACAATAATTGAACATATAGTATGATGAAACAATAATGACAAGGGCACATTTGATATCCACTTTTTCAACCTTCTTTCCTTTGAGGAGACATGCGCTGATCTCTAAGAAAAGATCTCCAGGGAATTTTAATTTAAAATGTAGAAACCTTTTGAGTCCTTCATATGGGTCTATGGAGTTGGTATGTTGAATATCTTTCTTCTGTACATTTACAAATGTTAAGTTTGTTCTTAAATCTTGAAATGTGAATAATGCAGCCAATTGGGGATGTTGTTGAGTGCTTTCAAGCATGCCTTAAAGATATTGGAGTTCTCTATGAAGATCCTTTTGTTCAGGTATGTCTTCTAATACTTGCTCCTCTATTCATACTCTAGATGCTTCAGTATGCATGTTGTACCATGTGACTTATATGGGAGTTTGGACTGATGTAATATGGGAGATTGTGTTAAGCTTATTTAGAAAGGCTATAGTTTGTCATTCTTAGTAGGTTTTTGTTAAAATTGGAACTGTATGGTTACAGTTTGTGAAACCTCTTGAATCGTCAGTTTTGTTATAGTAATTTCTTATCCACGTACAACTTTTCTTGTTATTTTGAGTTGATCTATCTTGAAACTCGGGAATAAAGAACAATTGCTTGGAAACCTTATTTGTTGCATTAGTCTGTAATTATATGTTTTAACAACCTAACCTCAACCCACCCTTAGTAAATTCTCTTGTAGAGTCATGAAGCATAAAACCTGCACCAGCTAGGCCTAGGCACTATAGTCCAACTTCCAACTTTTAATTTCCATGATGCACTACAGTTCCCCCATTCCTTGTCGTCCCCTTGTTCCCGTCCCCGAAACACCGTGGAACATAGTTGTAAATTGAACATAAATGTCAATTATTTCAAGAAATGTACAAAGAATATGACTCCCCTGTCAATCAAATATGGAATCTTGATGTTCTCTTATCACCACAAATGTATTACATCTTAATGTATGTCCATTCCTCTTGTTGCATCCGATTGTCTTTTCTTGCTTCCAAATGTTGATGAAAAATG
>MU227654.1:944301-969965 GCA_018584345.1 Thuja plicata
TTATTAGTCTTTCTTGAGATTTTATATTAATGTAATACAATGTATAAAAAAAGTGTTCCACATGTTTTGTTGAGAAATATGCCCTTGAGCCGAGGCTCACTTGGTGGGGCATTACAGTCTCTATTTTCTCTATCTCAGGTAGGAAATTTGGTACTTTCAAGGAAATGCGTTAAGGCTTTCATTATTCAATATTGCTAAAGTTATTAACAATGTGAGCTAAAATGTATCTTATCAATGCAGCATGAATTATTCAAACTGGGACATGCAACTTATGTTGGGACTGAGTGCAGCTACAAGGTTTGTGGCACAAAAATTACTTTATATGCCTTTGTAGATACTCTCGATTCATCTCAAGCTGCATTTCATGATTTAATTCAAAATAGTTTTAACTAAACTTTGTAGTATAAGAGTTGGAAATGAACTTGGATTTACAATTGTTGTCCAAGTATTGTCTTCGATAAGATATGCAATAAGATTTAAGATGCTTGTCTTGCACGAGTAATAAATTTTCTCACTTTGAAGTAAGCTATACAATTTAGGAATTGCCTTTGAATGTGATATAGATTGGCAGACCATACGATTGTCTTTGGCCATGTGATCTAGAGTTCTCAATGCATTTTCATGTATGATAATGTCCTCCCATGTGAACATCCCAATTAAGTGTGAAACAACTCCCTCATGTTCAATTTCAGAACCAATTTTCTTTTTTGTTGCTAGGTTTGCAAGAGAGGCTAGAACTAGAGTAACAATGTCATGAATTTGAGATATAAGTGTTTTAACAAGAATGGTCAGGCTGGTAGATTTCACAATGGAAAATTTGTTATCATCAAAGCTAATTCATCACCAGATGCTATTTTCTTTCCATTTATGATGATGGAATAAGTTCCTGCCATCTTTAGCTGGAAAATTGTGAACCAACTGAGCTGCAAATCTTTGATCATCAACAAAAGCCATATCTTTCTATGAATAATTCTTGTTGTAGGGATTTTGTGACTGTTATCATTTAATTTGTCTTCATTCTCCTAAATATGGATTTTATCTCCTTGGTGTCTCTATCTTCCAATAAATGTGGAGAGAAAGGGCTTCTATTATATCTTGCTTAAGAATTGTACTCTCAGTAAAATTCAAACGTAGAATTTATTTGTGGCCACTAAACATTAGTTGTGCAGGTGAATTTTGTTGTCTATAAAATCATGTATCAATCATGATTATTCTTTAAAGGGTACTATCTCAATGGAAGAGAACCTACTTTACAAGTAGGAGGATGGTGGTTCGATTCCACCGTGCCCTAATATGACTAAATATATGACTAAATTAATGACACAATATATGACAAAATAAATGACTAAATATATGACTAAATAAATGACTAAATAAATGAATAAATAAAAGACTAATTCAATGACCAAATTAATGACCAAATAAATGACTAAATCAATGACCAAATAAATGACTAAATCAAGTGACCAAATCAATGACCAAATAAACAACCAAATAAATGACTAAATAAATGACCAAATAAATGACTAAAATAGGTTAGTCATAAATTTGGTCGTGAGATAAATGACCGGAAATAAACTACCACTGATCATGTAACCAAATTTGGTCATTTATCTACAATTTTTGGTAGTTTATTTGGTCATATATTGTTGTTTTTGTACTAGTGTTCATAATCTTCTTTGCAATGTTACTTTTAACTATCTTTCCCACTAGATAAGGCACTGATCTATGAGAGATTTGGGGTATTTCAAGGATCCATTAATCAAATCATAAATGAAAATAATTTCCCTTTCATGAAGATAGGAGTTAAGATAGTTCTATTTTTCAGACATACTTTATGCAAGTTGGATATTGAATGAGATTTGGTAAAACACAGAGGTACATGTTACTTAAATATTTGAAACCTATTCCATAGTTATGTATCTAGAAGCTATTGTTTGTCACAAAGGAGTTATGTGTGTGCAAATTAGGTAGTTCCCACTTGATTAAGGTGGAGTTAAAAGTGAAGGAGGTCTTTGAACCTTGTCAATGTCATCTTTCTCTTGCCTCCTTTGTGTTGGGGGTGCTGATTTTTTCTCCTAGGCTTGTAATCCCACAACCTAGTCTTAGAATCTCATCTAGGAAAGAAGAGTGCAAGAAAAGAAACTAACAGAAATGGTGACTCTATTAGGGAAATAAGTATAAAACCTATTTTGAATCAATACATGAGTCAAAAAAAACATATAAAATCTTTTAGGGATAAGAGAGATTTGTTTTCTTTTTGTTAAAATCAATCCCAGCGTGATATAATTGTTATAGACTCATATGCTACAAAGAAGTATTCATCTTACTCAAAGTGAGGTATGGTTTTTTTGGTTTTTCATTTCAATAGTGTTTGAAACTCCAAGTTCTTCAAAAATATATTTATACTATCTCACAGGTGGTGAGTCGCGACTCTGAGTTCTCTAAATTACACTAGTGTGCATGATTGAAGAAAAGCTACTAAGAAAGGAGGTGGACTTTCAGTGATAATAAAGTAGATGTTTGAACTCTTATGACTAAAGCATAGTCAAGAGAGGAATAAATAAAAGACCCTATTAGTGGGGTTTGTTGAGATTTTTCTACTTTTGAAGAAGTCCAGAGTGGGGTGAAGAGATCTCAGCTGATTAAAATTTGTTCTCTACAAAGAGGTGGCGACTCTACCAAATTTTTGAAAGGTGATTTGAAGGTGACTTCAGATCAAGTATTTTTTCATCTACTCGAATACATCCAGGTATTTTATGTTTCAAGGTAATAAAATTGTTTCCTTATTAAGTAATTTAATCACTAAGAGAAGGAACAAGGTTTGGTTAGATTTTTGCATGCTTCAAGTTTAAATTTTTAATTTTTGAAAATCAAGTGGGAGCATGCATTAATTAGAAAATGGAGGACATGGAGGTTACAGATTTTGTAATTTCCAATTGTGGAGGATCTATGCCAGGTCTGCAAGAAGTTCCTGAAAATAACACAATTTTACAAAAAGAGATATAACAACAAGTCATTTTTTTCAATACAAAAAAGGATTAAAAGACTGGTGGGAAAATCTGCACTTATTTTTTATATGAGGTTTTCTATTGTAGTAGAGGAGTATATAATTCCTTTCTATCGTAAGGATTTTGTTTGGAATAGTACATTTGTGGAACTTTTTTTTCTTGATTCAATCTATTAGCTAGTCTTCTTGAGGGTAGAATATGTTGTGTCTCCCAGGAAATGCATAGAAAATGTTGAAAATGTTAAGTTTGAGATTGCAAATGAGGTTGTGCCTAGTGATACTGTTTCTAAGAATGATTGAAACCAAAATAAGAGAAATGATTCTAGTGGGGATGATGTATCTTGCAATCATGATAGTGATTCTTTTTTCTTAGAATGGAGTAAAGGATAAGTATTGTGAGAGTGATGAATATGAAAGTTATGTTGATGGTTCTATAAGGGATGATGTCTCTTACGAACTGATTGTTCCTCTTAGTAGGTAAAAATAAATACCAATGATAAACAAGAAGACCATATTAATGAAGATGTAGGTTGTTGTTGCAGTAATTCAAATGAATTTTTAGAGTGTTGATGAAGGGATATGCATTCCTTTATCAAGTTATGATGAATCTAGTGATTTTTCAGTTTTGAATCACAAAGGTGATCCTTCGGAGTATAAGGAAGAGGATATGTGTATTCAACAAGAAAATATTGATAGTATAAGGGAAAATGTTGCTCATGACTACATATCATAAATGGATGAAAGAGATAACAGTGGTTCACTTCATAGTGAACAAATTTCTAAGTTCCCTATTTGTGAATATTTCAGATATTCAGGTAGGGATAGCTCTGATTTCTTATATCTAGCTCACATTGATTTTGATAGAAAAAAGAATCAGATGGTCCTAATTTTGACATGTGTGTTTATGATTCTCCTTGTACTTCTCTTTCACTAGGCTAAAACACATTTGAAAATGATAGATCAAATGGTGAAAGCATCAGTCTATTTTTAGGCTCAAATGATGGTGAATCTCCTGGCATGATGATGAGTGCTAAATGGGATTATTATGAGGATTGTGATTCTATCTCACATTTTGAATCATCTATTGAACCATTTTATAATGGTCTTTTAGTTTCTCAATATGTGCAGATACCACCAATGTATTTTTGTATCTGAGGTAGAGGATTGAAGTTGGCGGATCTGAAATTTTGCCCATGGATTCCTTGGTGTTTGTGCATTGATCTTGCAGTAGGAGGACCCATGGCCCTCCGTACTACTTGTGTGGTGGATTATGTCCTTTTTCTCTATTCCTTTTCTTTTGGTTGTGTGGTTTTTCTTTTAGGTTTTTGTTTTGTGTCCTCTTGTTCTTTCCCTCTTGCTCGTATGTGTCCCCTTGATGCACTTATTTTAATCATTTTTTGTCCCCATTTTTGCCTTGGTTTGATTGAGTGTGCCATTATTTTGAGTTATGAGAGCCATCTAGTTGCAATATTTTTTGATTTGTCACGATTTTCTCTCTAATGGATGCAGAGGTTCTTAATGATGGAAATGACGGCTCCAAGGGTAATAAGAAGGAAGGAATAAACAACATTAAAGTAGCTAGTGAACAGGTTAAACCTTCCTACAAAGCGGTTGTTGCAAAAGAAATGGTTTTAACAGAGACATCACAATTCATAGTAGTTGATAATGATGGAAGAGAACCATCTAGTCCCAATGGAAATAGACAGAGAGGAGGTAACTCTAGAAGCCCAAAAAAATGTGTGGGAGAGGGTAAAGTTTGAGGAGAGGAAGGTAAGATCCTATTGTCTTGCCACAAGATTTTCAATCTCTCTCCAAATGTGGAAATGTTAAATGCTATAAAATATTAGAAAACCCATTTTAAAAATGTACCAATCTTCTTTGTTTCATGAATATGATGTTCCTCCCTACTAGAAATTTCCTGGATGATTGGATAGGGAATGTATGGGGAAAAAATATGGGCTTAATGGTTAGTTTTAGTCACATGGTTCAGAGGGGCTTATTTTTTATTTTTTCCAAAAATTATTCTATGCAAGAAAAATCTTTAAATAAAGGACTGTGGAATGTTGGACAAACTATTTTCAGATCTCTCCCGTGGGCTCTGAGTTTTAGCTAAGACAATGTTATTGTCCAAGCTTCCCCTTCATGGATTGAAATTAGAAATGTTCAGCCAGAATTTTGGCATTTTATACCACTTCTCCTCAAACCCTTGGGATTGGTGCTTCAAGTTGAAGAGGCCAACGTAACTCTTCCTCATCTCAACACCCATTCCCTTTTTATTCTTAACCCAGAGGTTATCTTCTTTGATGAAATTTCACTGGAAATTGAAGGAGAGAAATTATATTGGCCCACAGTTAAGTTAGGGGACATTGGAGGCTACATCCATTGTAAACAAAATGGACACAACAGAAGAGATTGTCCCCTCATTAAGAATGTACATACAACTTTTAATGGAGAAGAATTGAACAATAAAGACAATAATCCCTTGCCTAATTCGAATGATGACATTGAAAAACATAACACCCAAAGAAAAGATGATATTGTCTCGAACACCACTAAAAATAGCAGGGTCTCTAATAAGGATACAGTGGATTCTCATCTGGACAAATTTGTGTCCCTTTCCAATGCTCTGTTTGAAGATGACTTTGTTGTCCAAATGGCTACCCCGAGCAAAGAGGTGTCAAACCCTTTTGCATGTCAGCCACAATACATCCCTCTTCCTAGAGAAAAGGTGAATGAGGATAATGCCCCATTCAAAAATGCTCAGCAGATAGCCTTATCCAAAAAATTTAAAAAAAATGTCAAGATTTTATCCAAACAACATTCGGTTGTACAGCGTGAGGTCTGTTCTGATGTCATGACTCCTAAACCCCTATCACTCACCTTGTTGATGAGAACCAGAACCTAATTTCTTTTTAGGAGGACACTTGTTCTCCTAATGATAACCTAGCCTTAATATTGCATAGTGAAAATGATAATGAGGACGATGGTTTTGTAGAAGTGGTCTCCAAGAAAAATAAATGGAAAACTTATGAACGAAGCAACAGTTTGAAAAATAGTGGTAAAAACCTTAGAATAAAAAACAAGGAAATCCCAGAGTGCTTTAATAGACTCTACTAGAATTCTAACCCCCCTAAATCTTTATGATGATGAACATCTCTAGCTGGAACATCAGGGGTCTGAAGATGCCAAATAGAAAGTATATTGTTAGGAATTGGTGCAACAAGCTTCCTCACAAGGACATCATTTGTTTCCAAGAGATAAAAGTGTCTAGATTCCAAGCCCTAAACACCGTTCAATTAAAATGGAATAAGGCTACATGCATATATTCAGAACATACTAGAGGGAAAGGAGGTGTGGCCATTTTGATTAGTGACGAGTGGGCCAGTAAGATTAGTTCTAAAGGTGGATCCCCTTGTCAGAGGGCTATTTGGGGATCTTCAATGATAAAAATTAGGAAATAGGAATATGCAATATCTATGCCCCCAATGACTACCGAGATAGGGCATAGTTGTGGGATTGGTTGGCATCTAATCTACCTGATTCCAAATGGACATTCATCGGGGACTTCAATATGACTGAGAATAAAGAGGATAAATGTGGAGGGATTAAACACAGTTGGAAAGGATATTAATTCTATTTCTGGGCCAAGTTTAAGAGAAGATTCCAAATTAAGAATCCTTTGGATAATATGAAACAAGAGTACAACAAAATGTGGTTCACATGGTGTAAAAATAAAGCCAATAGTAATAGAGTATATTGTAGAGTGGATAGGGTGTTTTTCAACCCTTTGCATTTTAGAATTAATAACCACTTTGGTCAGAACCTAGTGGAAGTGACCCCTGTTAGTCTGTCTGATCATTCTCCCATTCATATTAGTATCTCATGAGATAATCTTCCCTCACCTATCCTTAAGAAAAAGAGATAGAGCCTCTTCAAATTGAATACATCCCTTCTCGAGAAACAAGATTCCCCTCAAGCTCTGTGGACTACTACAACCCTCTAAATTTTGCAACTTTGAGCTCTCTGCCAGAGATAAATAGGATCAACTGGTCAAGGTCTGGAGGAAGCTATTCCAAATCATTGGGACTAAAGAAGCCCTTGATAGGAACTAGAAAGAAAATTTGTACCAGAGGTAGTTGAACCAAATTGAATCCCAAGTGCAGACTAAAGGTCACGATTTTGAATTGGAAAAATCCCTTATCAACACTAAATCCAATCTTAGGAAGATCCAAAACATTAAAATTCAAGGTGAAAAGGTTAGAGCCAAAGCTAGATAGATCAAGGATGGGGACAGAGGTTCTAAATACTTCTTCAATCTTATTAGAGCTAAACATATCAGTGGCATCCAAACAGACAACGATAATACCTCCAACAATGAAGATTATCTGCAAGCTTTTGTTGAATACTATAAGAAGTTGTTCTCCTCCAAACTTAATACTGAAAAATTTGAAGTTATGAATAGATGCATCAACATGATTCCTAAAAATGTGTCCCAAAAGAAAGGACAAGAACTTGAACAAAGAATCAGTCTAAGAGAAATTGATGAAGCCATAGGGTCCTTAGCAAATGACAAATCACCTGAGATTGATGGTCTTCCTGTAGAATTCTATAAAAAGAATAAGGAATGGATATTAGGAGAACTGCTCAAGGTATATGAAGAAGCCTATGAGAATGGATCCCTTGGGAGGGAAATAAATAAAGTTCTGATCAAACTCTTTCCCAAAGAGGGGAACAAATCTCAAATCAGTAATTGGAGGCCCATTACCCTTCTAAACATCTCTTACAAGAATATTTCAAAAATTCTGGCCAGAAGAATTAGTGAGATCCTAAAGAATGTGGTATCAGTCACCCAGACTGGTTTATCAAAGGAGGATACATTTTAGACAATCTAATTACTATCTGGGAATCTATGCATTGGGCTAAAATTGATGGGTAGAAGGTGGCTATGATACTTCTAGATTTTGAGAAAGCATATGACAGAATTGAGTGGTCTTTTCTTCTAAAAATGCTAGAGTCTTTTGGATTCCCAGACTACTTTTGAAAGTGGGTTAGTATCCTAATTAAAGACTCTTCAAAAATCATTGATATCAATGGAGAGATTTCAGAACACATCCCCCCTGGAAAGATCCATTAGACAGGGGTGTCCCCTGGCACCTACACTATATGTCATAGCTGCAGATGCATTGACCTACATTCTTAGGGCAACATATATAGGTCCTCCTTTCAAAGGGATAAAATTTCCTAACATTGAAGATCTCCTTGTTGAGAAATTTTCTAATGACATTGGTCTTTTCATTAAACTTGAGGAGGACAACTTTGATAATACCCTTAACTGGCTTCAAATCTTTTGTTTGAACTTCTGGAGAAAAATTTGCTCCCCAAAAATCCAAAATATTGGGATGGTCAGAGAATCCTCCTAGGTGGCTAGAGGATAAGGAACGACAATGGGCTAGCCCATCTACCATTGTCAGATATCTTGGCATACCCTTTTCCATTGAACCTTCTATTAATGACATGTGCACCTAGATCTATAAAAAAGTTGAGCACAAACACATCAAATGGCAATCTCATATGTTGTCTCTTGCTAGAAAAGCTCAAGTAGTATAGAAAGTTCTCTCCTCTCATGTTGTATACTATGCCTCTTTGTGGATGTTGGCCAATAGTCAGATTAACAAACTTGGAAAGATTCTTAGAGAGTTCTTATGGTCTCATGGAATGGGCAACATAAAGAAACACTGTGCAAAATGGGAATGGTGCTGAATTCCAAAGAAAAGAGGAGGAATGGGTATGAGGGACTTCTAGTCTCAAGGATTAGCACTAGCTACCAAATGGATCCTTAAATCCCTAAAAGGAAAGGAACCTTGCAAAGTTTTGGTCAGGAATAACATTGAAAGATCTAGCATCCAAAAAATAAAATTATGGAAGGACACCCCTCTGAGTGATATTGTATTTGGAGATTTTGAAGTAAAATTCTTTGGTTCCAAAGTGTTTCAAACCATATGGAAGGCTTGGTTTCAGGTGAGGACTTGGATCTGTTCAAGGAGTGTTGTTTGGAAAAATTCTACATGTGTAGTTTTGGATAGGTCTATTTGGTGGGGGTTATATCTAACTGGAAAACCTTTTGCATTAACTCGGTCTTGCTCAGCAAAGAGTTGGCCTATGAAAGGTATCACTCTCATTCAGGATCTAATGAGGGATCAAAAGTTGAGAGCTTGGGAGTATATCAAAGAAACCTTCAACATACCACAGTCTAAAAAAAAAACCTATACCCTGATATGTAAGGTTGTGGGAAGATGTTTTCCTTGCATGATGGTGTCCTCTACCCAGATGATTGACTTGATTGAATGGAAAGATGGTAATAAGGTTTATGCTTTTTCTTGCAAACAAATGTATGCAATGCTTAAAGAAGACTCAGAAACTACTCACATAATTAACTCCAACTAGAACTTCGACTGGTCTAGCAATAGATGGCTCTCTTTCTTTGATTTTTTCTGGCACTCCCAAATTGAACCTAAGGTTTTATGCTTTAGATGGCTACTTTTGTTAAAAAAACTTGGTGTCAGGTCTTTTCTTTCCCACTCTAGAAATCATATCATTATGTGTTCTATTTGTAATTACCCTGAATCTTTTGAACACCTATTTTTTGAATGTGAATTTGCTAAAAGGATTTGGGCTAGTTTTCTTGGTTATCCCATTATGTGGAATTACCTTAACTTTTTCTCTTGGAAAGAAGTTGTCTCTAGTTTTGTGGATTCTTTTGACTTAAAAATGAATATTTGTTTGTCTTCTTTGACTGTTGAAGTTCTTTGGGTCATTTCAAAATGGAGAAATGAGGAAATCTTTCAAGCTAGGAAGCGGGACCTTATTGAGGTTTTCATAAAACTCACACATCTTATCATTGTTTCTCAGGTCACAGCAAGGATAGAGGTTTTAGAAGAGAGATTCCTATAATTGTTGTAGGAAGGGGCTATGATTGTGTTCAAGAGGGATATCCAGTCTACCAACTATACCAAGACAACACAAGCAGAGAACCCTACCCTAGAGAACCTTTCTAGTACACCCAACAACCAGGTCACCAATGCAACAAAGGACATCTATTCAGGGGCCCAAGAGGTCACATTCACCAGTGATAACTAGAACAATAAAGACCACAATGACAACTGGAGTAGCCAAGAATGAAGGAGCAACAATGATGGATGGAACACCAAAGAAACCATGGCCAATGCAAATGGATGGGGAGATTCTTAGCCATAATTTTTGTTTAAAAAATGAATTTTTTTTTTGATGTATAAGCTCTCATAGATGTGATATTAAATCATACTCTATACAATATCTTAAGATTTTGATCTAGTCTAGGTTGGTATCTATAGCAACAAACTTATGCTTTTATTTTGGTAATGTTGGCTATCTTTTTTATGAGCTCTGTAAATGCTCCAGTTGATACACTATCTCAATATAAAAAAATGTGTGCACATACCTAGTGAATGTGTGAATAGGTGCTCTCCATCCAATAGACAAGATGGTGGTTTGCATAATATTGTTAACTTGTATGCAGGATCTTTAGAGGATTATGTTTTGATTATGTAAAATAGTGACAAATTATTTTTGATGACTCCAGCTGTGGGACAGAAAATAATTTTTATTTTGATCAATTGGATTCTATTTTGTATAAAAGTGACAAAAAGTAAGTAACATTGAAAAATTCTTTAGGGTTCCTAACTTTTTCAGAAACCATGATTGGCATTGGTCACATAGTAATTAGTATTATCATATAAGGCATGATTTACAGGTATTGAATGAAGGAACAGATACTGACAATATTTTCTATAAGATGTTGAAAATTTTGAGTATATTTAATAATTCAAATGAAAGCTATATTTTTAGCTTGTGTCCAGGGTAGAGATCATAAAACTTTGTGTTTGATAGAGGCAAGCAAAAATAGAACTTTATTGATGGTGTACGACCATCAATGCTAGTTTAATTTCTTCAAATCAGAGAAAAGAGGTGCAAAGATAATATGACTCTGCTAAGCAATGTACATTTTTATATATTTCTTTCTTTTTCCTTCTTTGGTGTGTTTTTTGTTGGGTTTCATTTTTGTATTGCTCTTTTTATGCCCTGCATACCTGTCCCTAAATTTTGTGTGCAAAATGTTGGGTCACCTTTCTTTTTCCTCTTTCCTTTTCTTTTTCTCTTTTGGCTTGGAACTTTGTTTTCTCTCAACCTTTCTGGTCTTGTTCATTCCTTGACTTTCTGGTCTTCTCTATTTTCACCGGGACCTGGTTCCATAAGTGTTGTTCTCAAGCAGGTGGTTTTGGATCCCAAGTATCTGATGACCATTTCTCTTCTCTTGAAGATGAATGATCATTAGGTAACCCCGGTTGCCCATGTGTTTCTGAAAATTACTTTTGGTAACTAATGCACTCTTCTAGGCATTACTTAAGTCCTTTTACCTTGTCACTTTTACACTTACTGCAAGCTATTTTTACCTTATGGTGAATTTACCTGAGAGAAAAGAAATTTGTATTCTGAGCTAAGATGTTTGAGCTAGAAGGTGCAGAGGTGTGCTCAACGATTCTAGTGGAGTGTTTAGGTGGAAGGGTGAATCTAGTTGGAGTGTCCTCTTCTGTGTCTCAAGTTTCAGGTAGGCTCTTGGTTCCTTCTATTTTTGTTTCTTTTTTCTTTCTCTTGTTTCTCTATATGCATTTCCATTCCTTGCGTTGTTGGGTTTTGTTATGCTTCCTGTCAGGTTTTGTTTTTGTCTCTTTTGTTTTGTCTTCATTTTTCAATTTTCATCTTTGTTCACGTTTTGGCATTTTTCATTTTCACATTTTCTGAGTGCTTGTTCACCTTCATCGTTCAAGACATGTCTACCATTTGGAATGAAACTATCCTTAAGCCTGGTTCATCTATTTCCCCTTCGTAGTTATCAAACTAAGATGGAGATGTGTCCACCCTTTTTGGGTTCTAAATTTCCTGTGAATAATGGTTTACTTCCCACTTAGAAATCCTATAATTTCCTATAAATTTGAGTTTGTAAATTCACTGTAAATTTTCCAATCTGTATATATTATGTATATATTCTCTTAATATTCATTTTTGAGTTTGGAAGTTCTAAAGATCTTCACAGCTCTCTATAAATGTTTAGTCTCCTCTATAGGGTCTGTGAATTTTGTGTTGCAAGCATTTTGGCACTCCGTGCATCATGGGTAGTCTTTGTAGATCATCCTATACATTATTAGAGTTTGTAGCACTTTTTATTTTATATGGTTAAGAGACATGTCATCTCTAAAAGTCTTGTTCAGTTGGGTTCTTATGGAAGAAATTCATGATAGCCCTCTATCATCCAAATTCTTTGCGAGGCTTGGAGGCCATGTCTGCCCAATAAGTAGGTTCACCATCCTGGTTGGTGCAGCCTTGGACGTCATGGTGATGGGTATGCCATTTATAGAGGCTATCTCACTATTAGACCATTAATTTTTCTCTCTCCTTCATCCTTTCCATCTTAATGGTGGAATTAGTTCCCACGAATGAACCTTTAAAATTCTTCCCAAGTCGTGTTCATGCCACTCACACTAGTACACTTGTTTATTAAATGTCATTACTTAGTCAAGTTGGCATGCACATGTTAGAGTATGGTAGTAGGGCTACCTATCTCATCACTGATGATTCTTGTCTTTTCAAGTTAATGCCAAATGTGTAAGTAGGTCTGGCCTTTTCCATCTCATGTGACCCTCTTTTTGGATATCATTTAAGATCTGTGGTAAGAAAGAAATGTTTCATGTGTTAAAATCTATTTAAATCTCAGACATATGATCCCATCTAATATGTCTTAACATTTCCCTAATTCAAGTGAAAAAAAAAATCATTCTCGAAGCCTCCAAAGTCTAGAATCCTTTAAAAGTTCTATAGAGATGGTTCTTGGGTTTGCAGGTATAGGTCAAAGAATGGCTTCAGAATCCTCACCTCCCATGACCCCTAAAGTCCCAAGTGTTTCTACGTGAACCAACAAGAGAAGTAAGATAGAGAGAGAATTGGAAAGGCTCGCACTATCCTAGAAATATAATAAAGACAAGATGATTCAGGGGTCTTGAATTGACTCTACGCTCAAAGAGATCACCAACACAGATGTCGGTACATGGACCAAATTGCAGGGCCTCCTTTAGACAATCCATCAACTTGGATAGTCTAATGACTCTCTCTTATTTAACTTAGTGGCATCCAAAATTATTGAAGCGGTTGGTTTTCAATTCTCAGTACAAGTGCCAGCATTAATTTTTCTCTTGTCTAGGGGTTATCATATAGGTAGTATGGATATTGTGTTGCTTTCCCCCACTCTACTTGGATACCATGTGCCCATCCTCACATTAGACCATGATGCCACCACCACAAGGTGGTGCATCCCATGGTTTATAGGTTTTTCTTCTCTTACCAAGGCCACCGCCCTGTAGTAGTGCAAGGATGCGGATGATCTCTCCCTGTGCCACCTCATCTTAGAAAGGATAAAAAGTACACACCAAAACTACAAGAAAATGTGTATAGAAATCCCTCACTCTAACTTCAAGGAGCCCATCTAGGTGGTGATTATCTTCTTATGCAGTATCTTTGGGGAATCTCATGTCGAGGAATTCTCTCTCTAGATGTATTACTTTTAGTATGGAATGACCACCAACAAGGCACATTTTGACTAGACTAACATCATCATCAGACATGTAGAAACCCAAATGAGGAGTGTCGAAGTAGACTAGAAATTTCACATGACTTCCTACATCCTCTGGCCACTTGCTCGGTAGTGCTAGGGAATAAGGGGTCTAATAATAGTTGGTGTTCTTGGGGAAGGAAATGGCCAAGTAACTCCATGGGACCACTTCCCCTACATTCAGTGGGACTAGAGTTTCCAACATTTTTGCAGTGTCAATGATGCCTTCATCTTTCACGGGATCAAGGTGATCACTAGTGATCGGGGGTTCAAACTATCTCTATAAGCTATCAGCCTGGTTGGTGTGTGGGGGCATTACTTAATCCAATTTTCCCAGCATACTTATATTCAATTATTTAGATTCTTTGGGGAACCCATCCTATTTCCCAAAAAATTTTGGGAAAAAATTATTTAATTCATTTTTTGTAGGCAGATTTTGTAGATGCATGCCTTGACAACCCTAAAGAAGGTCACCTCTCCCTCATTCCCATTAATTTGCATGGGATACTCTTGCTCCCTTTCCATGTCCTAAGAAGTATAAATGAGCTAAGTAGTTTGGGCTTAGATAAATATTCTTTCAGTCACAAGGATTATGATTTTCTCAAGTGACAAGCAAGGTTGATGCCAAAGGGAGTAAACCCCCATGCTTGACACTTAGAATATTTTTGGGCCAACTGCAAGGACAACTATGATGAATAGAAGTGACTCTACTCCAGGATAACAAAAGGGATGATGGAAGAGCTTAATCTCTAGACATTCTCATGCACTTTTTTAGACATAGGGGGTACATAAGACCTTGACTATAAAGATACAGGTATAGATAAGATGGACCTCCCTCTAGTAGATTGGGATATGCTGGAGAATTTAAGTATCGTTTCCATCTTGAGAGAAGTAATTGCGTGAAGTCACTCACATTTTGAGAAGGTTTACCCTAAGAGTGTCTCGACACATTACCAATTTTTGGGAGCATCAGGCTCCCAAGAAGTGGGGCAATCTAAAGCTCAATGAAATAAAAAGGTTGGCACACCACCTCACATCTCGTACCCCATTTTGTCCCCCTTAAAGGAGGATTTAGGTGATAAATTGGTTCACTCCTTGATATTAATGGAAGAAATGAATTCTTGAGTGACTTTTGGTCTCAGAGCTACCTAGTAGTCTCCTATCCTTCGCCAAGATATTCCCCTTCCTTGGCCATTTTGTTAAGTGTATCATGTGAGTCAGAGATCACAAGAACCATGATAGCTGAAGATCTTGGGGTGCCACTCAAGAGGAGAAAGAATAAAAAAGAGGATCAACCACCATGAAGTAAAAGTGTTGATCTAGAGCCCGAGGATATACCTGAGGTTGAGGTACTTTAATCCTCCTCCTCCTTTGATAAAGAGGATCACTCAAAGATTCCTCCAGAGATAGCACAGATCAACATCAATGACTTATTCTTGATGGGTGATCTTAGAGAATTGCACAGTATGGTTGATAGTACCATAAAAGAGATGGTGGAACTTGAAACTAAGGTTCCGGCACATGAGTCAACAGGGCCCAGATATTTGGCGGTCCAAGACAGAAATGTATCCCAACCTAGAGAGGCCAAAGGAGGAAAAGAGATACCATCAGAACAAGTAAGTAACCTAGCCATGAAGAAAATGTTGGTTCACAAGGGAATTGGACCTCCATGAATAATGATAATCTCGAATGTAGCACCCCTAATCCTAAGTGGTGATCAGAGTTTTCTAACACCACCTGATGCAATGAATGACAAGGTTGTGGCCATATTTCAACAAGTACATCTGAATGAGTTGCCTCAGTCATCTCTGCCACCCAGCCCACCTATGGATGTTATTCTAGGGGTTGATATGCAGGGAAATAAAAGAAATATAGGTGAAAACCTCATCAATACAGAGGACAACACATCCAGGGGAGGACTTGAATTGAATCCTAGAGACACTTCAAATTTAGGGATGGTAATAAGTGGGCTAGTTGCTCTGCTGCAGTGGTTAGTGTAGCCCCATAAAAGAAAAGCCTCAACAACAATAACAACCCCATTATCACTAGAAAAAATGTTGGTTGGGAGCCAAGTTCCTAAGAAGCCAAAGAGGGCTCAAACCCTTAACAACACCCAAAGGGCCCCCGATGGTAATATTGTGGCAATAATTTATGCCCCTCCAATAGGAAAAGAAGACTCGAAGGTAACTGCTAAAGAGTATGTAATCACGAAGGTGAATCTGGGAAAAATAAATCAACAGGGGGAATTAGACCTCCTAAATGAAGCAAGCCAGGCTATTTAGGCTTGTATAAGAAGCAGTCTCAAAGGATCAAGGAGTTGAAAATAGTCAATGACAATCTTTTAGGACTCCTGACAGAGTTAGTGTGCCCCTTTGCTTCCAAAAAACTAGGACCTTCAAATCATGGGACATCATTCCCTCAAGGGGATTTTGATTTCCTAAAGGCTATGAAGAAGAAGGCATTAGTGGTGGATGAGTAGATGGCCCATCAGATTGGGGCTATAATAAGTTTCTTGTCTGAGTCGCTCCCAAACTTCTTCCAAGAAAATGATCTAGCAAAATAGATAGAGGCCACCATTCCCCTGTGGCAGGGAGAGATCAAGAAATAAAAATATTGGTGGGATACCTTGCTAGAGATTCTGAATCTTGGGGAAATGAGTTAATGAATACAAGAATATTAGGGGATGAGTCATATAGGTTCCTCAGGATTGAATACTCTAGACTTGCATTTAAAGGCAAATCTAGCAAGAAAGTGGTAAGTGTGCTGGAAGAGCAACTGAAGGTGGTTCAGATTCCATTGAGCTAGTATGCTGCTCTCATCCAAGAGATTAGATCAGTTGATCCTCTCAGCAGTGGGACTTATACTCTTGTCAATTCTATACTTAGTAAGTTTGATGAAGAGACAAAGGCTAAATTTAGGTCCAAGGGAGATTTTTGTGGCGCCACAATGGTGTAACTCTCCCAAGTACTGCTCAAATCCCATGATGCGCCCAAGGTGGTTGTAGAGGTAAAGGATAAGGTCAAAGATGTCGACCTCCATTTTGAACTTTATGTTGATTGTTGAGACTTCCTGAAGGATGTGGAAGAGGATGTTATACTCCAAATTCTAGAGGGATACGAGAAGTTTAAGGGCCAGTAAAATTTCTCAGACTCTATGGATCCTTCACTAGAGGAAAAGGACATGAGCATTCTTTATTCTTTGAGTGTAAGATTCTAGGTTCTAGGTCTTTAGATCCCCAATTTCGTATTCTATATAGTAATAAGTATCGACAGCTTGTCTGAGTCGACCAATCAGTATCTATAGCACTTTGTCATATTTGTGATCATCCTTCTTGGTGTGATCAGTCACTATTGGTCTGAAGGTTCAATGCAGATGGCTCCGGGGTTCCAAGGTGTCGTTCTAGCATTTAATATATAGCATACTAGGGCCCTCCCAATCACCAAAGTTCAGAAGAGCATTAATGAGGGTGTATGGCCCAGGTCACTTAAGGAAGCTCCATCACATATACAAGTATACAAACACTTTTTTCGATGGTAGTTTTCCCAAAGCTTCTTTCCTTCTTTTCTTCTCAAATGATTGTATTATATCTGGAAAATTCTGACAGTGCAGGCAGTACCGGGTGTAAATGATATAATATAATCTAAATATATAGTATAGGTTTTGTCTCTTAGGTAGTTAGAAGTTTTCTATAAATTCTAAGTGTGAAGTGATTCCAAGGCTCAAAAAATTGATGATTTAGCTGTCCACTAGTAAAGAAAGCTCTCAAATTTTGTAGCAATATTTCTTTTTAAGTTGAGAGTGGATTAATTCTCCCTTGGAGCCACTAGTGTAACTACTAGTGACATTGGATTTGAAGTTAATGAAAGAATGAAGAAAACCATTCAGCACTATGCTCTATGTTGTTTCTGATCCCAGAATTAGCGAATGATTTTCATGTTGTATGCTTCCTTATGTCCCATGTTCAAGTTCTTGCAATGATTTAATTAAATATGTTACTTCACTACTGATATATGTATGATTGAACATTATATGTATATGTTCAGTATTTTTTATTTATTTTCATCTTAGACTTTGTTGATGCTAAGGAGGTGTATATCATGAATATAGTTAGAGATCTATACTAACCTTGTCCTATATTTTGCTATTTTATTTGAAGGATATAAAGAATGTTTGCAGGAAAATGAATACCATTGAATTTTTAGAGATTGATGAGTCAAAACCATCTATCCCCTAAAAAAAATAGTCACTTGTCCAACTAAGCTAGAATTTCACTATCATGACCCAACAACCATGTGCTTGGAGGCTAGGAGAGCTCGCTCTCCCACAAACTTCTTCAAGTAAAGTTTCCTGATACTCCAGTACTCAGTGACAACTCATATATCATTGGCGAGACTATAACAAATTCCTGTCAATAGAAATTGCTGCTAGAAGGAGGCATGAGATCGTTATCCCCTAAAAACTTCAATACCACACATAATTAGGGTTCCCCATCCAATAGTTCTAGGAACCACACTTTCCATAGGTAAGGATAATTTTCACCTTTACAATTCGAAAGAATACTATGGTCAACCCCTAGTCTTGGAGAGTTTTTGAAACTCAGACCTCCCGTCTGAGAAAATAAGACTTACTAGAAGAAGCAACATTTCCACCCCTCGTTTGGATGGTTTTTAGCCCCTCAGAATATACAAGTTATCCAACCCATCCCAGTGACCAATATTATCATTAACATTAACATTAACATCCCAATGGCTGCATAGTTCAATAACACTAGGTTTCCCATGGGATAGGTTCCCAATGCTCTCAATGATCTTCCTCCACACCTGGAGAAGATTTGTCCCAAGTATGAACATCTAGGTGCTTGAACCATAGAAGAACACCTGCAGGCCTACAAGGATGCTCTGAATCGATAATGCATCCAACATGAGGATGTGGTAAGCAAAATCTTCTCAGTGTCTCTCAGAGAGAGCGATTTGAGCTGGTACTTGAACTTTCCCGCCAAATCCATCAATTGTTGGAAAGACATGGAGTCTTCCTTTCTGACTATGTTTTGGGTCCATGTGGACCTAGCCTAGTCTCATAAATAGTTTATTTCTTTCATAAAGGATCCCAATGAGCACTTGGAAACCTTTAACCATCAGTTCTAGAGACTACTAAAATGTTGTACAGACCCTTTATCCCATCTACTGATGTGACTATTTAGGCAAATCCTAACACCTTGGACTCAATTGTCGCCATGCTTCTCTAGAGAACCACCATCACCAACAAAAGGGATGACTTTTCTAAGGTTTAAAACCTCACCCTCAAACTATCCTGAAACTTGAGCAAATATCTTGGCGGTATTGGTTAGGGCTTAAACTATAATGTGCAGCCCATGGGAGCCACTTATTCAGGAGGCTTTGATCCTAATATGGAATTAGGTTCCCATACAATGAATCCTCTACCCTGACATGTCTATCTCACTGCCCATTAAAACCCTCTGACTCTAGAGTATGTTCCCTAGGCGCAATAGAAAACCCTAGTACCCCACCTCCTTGAATGTCTTTCTTCAAGGCATCAGCATCTAGAGGCTTGCCTCCAGTTGCAGAAAATACCCCTACACCTTCCCCACCACCTCAATCATCACACTGTGACCCCATTACCCAGCTGTCCACCAAGGTTGAATCCCTTTAGCGATTGGTATCCTCACTCACCACTAACATGGGGCACTAAAGATGGGACCCCCTACATCCCCTGGAACCAACCCCTCCCAAAGAGGGAACATCTGTTTGGGAAAATGGAGTTCCAATAACTTGAGGCCCCAAAACCATTACAACAATGGCAGAAACAACAATGCTTGGCCCAAGCAACAATGGAACAATACACTGAACAACGGGGCTGTCCCCCCAGCTAGCCTAACACCCAAGGGGGTGCGAGACCTAGCCATTCTATGCAACTTGTTGAATTTCACCCCCTGATAACATGGTGTCAGCTATATGAAATTGGCTCATATTCCATGGTAAATTGTGCCACATTGGAGAACATCATCTTGATCTCACAGTCTGACAGGCAACAAAACAATGATTCTCCCACTCTGTGATCTTCAGGCAAATGACATCATTCCACTTTTTCTTTTGAAATTGTCTTTTTCGATGATGGAAAAGAAGATGAAGAAGAACCTGACTTGGAGTGTTTCTTTGATGACTCCATTCCCGCATCCGAGGCCAATGCCTTTACCAACACAAGAAATCCCTATAATACCCGACGTCATTCAAACAAGGGTCCTCTTACAACATCAATTCCACCAATAATTTTAAATCTCCCACTAGACGCCATCATTAATGTCAACCCACTACCTCCCAAAAGGCCCACACGTAATCACACATGCAATTATACTAGAAAAGTCTGTAGGCTCCCAAAGAAAATTTTGAAATCATGAAAGTGATGGAGAATACCACCACCACTATGACCCTAATGGAAGTGTTTCTTAGTTGTCCCAAGTAGAGGAATTCTCTCCTACAGTATCTAGAGAACCCATAATCACGCAACTGCCAACCCAAATTTGTCATGTTCGATGATGCCTATACAACCATAATTTGGGGGAGTATACAACCATAATTTGGGGGAGTACAGAGGACCCCCCTTTTTTCTCAACCTTAAAATCCATGATGAAAAATTACACAACTTCCTAGAGGATTCTGGAGATTTGAGCAATGTCATGCCCTTGTCTATCTATAAACACCTTAGATTGACCCCCACACTGTCCAAAGGAGCACTTGTCTAGATGGATAAAAGCATCATCAAGATTGTGCGTGAATTAAAAAATGTTGAGGTCAAGTTCGTGCAAGATACCCAGATATCCAATGTAATTGACATCCAAGTAGTTGACATCCATGAGACCTATGGGATGCTTTAGAGTAAGAATTTTTCCAAATCCCTGAATGGGTATATCTCACCTGACTTTTACCACCTATGGCTCCCGTGGAGGGGAGAAGCTAGCAAAATCATGGTGGAGAGTGAACCTCAGATGAAAAAATCCCTCACTAATTATGGTCAGGTAAGAGAAGTCACATTCATTGAGTTGGAGCGTAGATTATACAGGGCAAAAAAAATCCTAACCTAGGATTTTTTCCTGGGCAAAACAATACCCGACGAGTACCCTGCCATCGCCCAAAGGATTCATGATCTCATCATAAAGCTAAAACAAGATGTGAGATCCCAAGATGACGTGACAAATTTAACCTCCCTATTGTCTAGCACTTAATATTGAATTCATTTTCAAATCCATTCAATGATGGAATGTGCACCATGTGTAGATGCAACCAAGGTCTGCCTTGAATATTTCCAAGCAGAATAACACAGGGGTCAGGCCCAACTCAACCGCAGTCTGACAATGAACATATATGACCAACCTCCTTCTGAGGAATCCTCAGTAGGGACTCATCTGGGAAGTGATTTAGTTTGCGTATCTCCCTAGTCAGGTGATGCATCTGAACCTATCCCCCATCCCCAAATATTCCCAATTCCCTCCCAGATTTTGCAACCACATCATACCAGCAACGACATCTGGTTCCTTAAATTTGATAGATCTTGATCCAAGCAAGGTTGCGGAGCTGGGGTGGAACTGATCAACCCTCAAGGAAAGTCTTTCCTCACATCTTATCGTCTGTAGTTTCACTACACCAATAATTTCACTGAGTACAAGGCCTTGGTCCTCAGACTCCTATTTTCCCTTAGAAAGGGAGTCAAATGCCTTCAAGCCATGGGTGGCTCAGAACTTATAGTTTGGAAATTTTGGAGCCAATACACATGTCATGATAAATGATTGGCAAACAATTGCAATCTGGCATGGAACTTAAAAGAGGATTTTGATGCCTTTGGCATTGAAGTAATTCCTTGGAAACAAAATTTTGTCCTAGACAACTTAGCCATGTCAACCATTACTCTTAAGCCCATGGCGGGTTCCTTTCTCTAGATATTTTTAGTTGAGATTATGACCACACCCTCCATACCCAATAATGTAACCAACCTTCAAGTCTTCAAATATAACAAACAAATCCTTTCCTTTTTGGAAAATGTCAGTGTCTTCGAAGATCAGATCATAGAAGAAGATGAACATGATGATACCAGAAAAAAGGAAATTGAGGATGGGATACTTGACCTTCCCATCGATACTATCCCAAAGGGAATGGCTACCCTCAAACATATCTTTGACTCCAACCTATGATCTAAAGATAGAATGTCACAAACCCCTAATGGGGGAAAATATGAAAGGGTAAATATTAGGATGGGCGTTGAAGAGAAATTTTTCCATATTGATACCTATTTCTACATAGATGAGAAAGAGAATATTTTCATGATCCTCTGAGGATACATTTTCATAATTGCATGGGGATATGAAGACCTCAAGACATGTGATACTTCTATTATGCCACACACCATCTCCTTGAAGAAAGAAACTAAACTATTCAACAAGTAACAAAGACCAGTCAATCACCTAATTGAGTCTCTCATCCATCAGGAGGTTCATAAGTTGTTGGCCACTCAGATAATTTTTCCAATTAGACATACCACATGGGTGGCCAACCTAGTACTGGTCTAGAAAAAGAATGGGGAAATTCAACTATATGTTGACTTTTGGAATCTAAATGAAGCCTCAAAAAAGGATAAACACCCTCTCCCTTAGATGAGGTATTAAAAATTTTCAATGGTTCCCAGATGATGTCCTTTTTGGATGGATATTTTGGATATAACCAGGTCATGTTCAAATTTGAAGATAGAGCCAAAATTACATTCACCACCAAGTGGACAATGTTTTCATATAGAAGAATGCTCTTTGGGTTAATTAACATTGGGGATACGTTCCAAAAGGCCATGGATATCACCTTTGAAGGCCTGGTTAATAAATATATAATCATCTACATGGATGATTTAACTATCTTCTCTAGAGAAAGGTGCGACCATCATGCCCATCTCGCCAACATTTTCCAGTGGTGCCACCTATTCGATATATCCCTCAACCCTAAGAAATTCATATTCATGATAATCAAAGGAAAATTATTTGGGCACATTGTCTTAGAAAAGGGTATATCCATCAACCCTGAGCGGGTCTAAGCACTGCTGAAATTGCAAATGCTGAGTAGAAAGAAAGAAATGTGATCTTTCTTTTGGAAGATCAATTTTGTCTGGCATTTTATCACTGGTTTTGGTGACGTTGTAAATCCTCTAAATGATATGATGAATAATGATACCAATCTTGAGTGGAGCCCAGAGGAAAAGAAAGCTTTTTCCTAGATCAAGAAAGCCATCATCGAGGCCCAAGTCCTGGCCAATCCAAAAAACTCCCTCCCATTTCACATATTTTATTTTTCCTCCACCCAATTTTCTATAGCTGTATTGACCCAAAAGGTCAAGAGGGAAGAATGACACATTGCTTTCATAAGCTCCCCCTTCAAGAATGCAGAGGTGCAATATTCACCTTTGGAATAAAAAGTGGTTTCCCTTGTCTAGATGATTAAGAAATTTTGACACTACATACTCCATAGAAAAGTCCATGCCATCCTCCCTGACTAGGTTGTTAACTCTTTATTAATTCAAAGTGAATTGGGTAAGCACCGGGGGAAGTGGATGGCCATCCTCTAAGAGTATGATCTAGAAATGCAACCTATGAAACTTGTCTAAGGATAAGGACTGTGCCAAGATAAGGCTGAAGCCCATCTACATATTGAATGCCATACCTACACCATGCAATCCATTACCTAAGATCCTTGGTACGTAGACTTGGTACAACTTCCGCTGAATAACTAGTGCCCAAAAGGGATTATTCCTAGTAAATGTTGGGCCCTCCGACTAAAAAGGGCACATATTATGATAAAAATTGGGACCCTTTTTCAAAGAAATAATGATAGTGTATACCTCTGGTGTCTTGATTAAGAACAGACCACAAAAATTATAGAAGAATTCCACAGTAGATTCGGGACTAGACACAGGTCAGAGGATACTACCACCCATCAAATCCTCTAGGTCGGGTACTATTGGCCCCATGTTTTTAAATATGTCTATGCACATGTGAGGAAGTGCCACACTTTCCAGACTATCGATTCACAAGAGAGGAATCTGACAATGCCTCTATAGCCTATGTTTGAGGTTAGACCTTTCGCTTAGTGGGAGTTTGACTTTATCAGGGAAATAAATACCAACTTGTTTGCAAACCATTGGTACATTTAAACTACTACAAACTATTACACTCGATGGACTGAAGCTATACCATGCAAGAACAACATAGTGGATGTGGTAATCTTCTTTATAAGGAAAACATAGTTACAAGGTTTGGAATGGATTTTTCCCTAGTGTATGAAAATGGCCCATCATTTTAATCTACTCAGTTTTTGGAATGGGATTATGATAGGAATGTCACCCTCATGTTTTATAGTAATTAATACCCACAGAGCAATGGGGTAGCAGAATCCCTGAAAAAGAACATCTTAGAGGTGATCAAACACTTGCTCAAAAGAAATTCCTGAGATTGGCACCATAAACTGAGGTTTTCCTTATGAGCAGACCACATCCAAATCAAAGCTTCTCTAGGAACTTCCCCATTTCACCTAGTATACAGTTTAAATCCATTCTTCATAGTAAACTTAAAGATTCCAGTCCTACATTTCATGTAGTAGTTTAATGACCAAGATAGCATTGTCGAGGTACACCTCCTCAAACTAGTATGACTCAAGGAGGAGAGGGATCACGCATTGGAACATTTTGCAAAGTTCCAAGTTGTGGTCAAACTCTGGTTTGACAAGAGAGCCCAATATAAGGCCTTTCATACATCGGACCTGGCCCTCTTGTGGGACAAATCCTAGGAGAAGAAAGGCAAGCGTAGTAATTCTCAAAGGCTCTGGCTTGGGCTCTACAAAATATCTAAATTCTATGGAGCCAACATATACCACCTTAGTTCTTTAATTAGATAAGTTGGCATGCTGCCTTTCAACGGACAGTTCCTCAAACATTACTTCGAGTAAGGTGGAAGAATGTACTCCCAGAAGGGATATATATATATATATATATATATATGGGTAAGTGCGAGAAGTTGAGTGCCATTTCTGTGAAAGTCTTGTGGGCTTGAAAACTACCACTAGAAAAGGGCACCCATTTTGAAAAAAAGGGCACACATCTTAGGCTCGGACACCTGATCCAAAATTCAAAAAACGAGTGCCCTTTTTTTATTTTATTTATTTTTATTTTTAAAATTTTTTTTATACCAATTTATTACATTTAAGAAACGGGTACGCATTTTTAAACGTGTGCCTATTTTTTAAAATTCAAATTTACCAAACCACCATTTGCATTGGATTTTGGTTCGGGACAGGTTTGGTGGGACCAAGCCTATGCTTGGACCTCCAAAATAATGGCTAAGGCATTTGAACACCAGATTTTTGTCTTGCCGTAATTTTTTGAGGGTCTTCCTAATCAAATTTTTTGATGAAATTAAAACCCATTAGAGATCTTACTGTCTAGATTTCAAAAATATAAATTTTATAGTGATATGATAAATTTTACTATTTTTACAATATTTATTAATCAAAAGGGGTACTTAAACTTAAAATAGTAAGGTTCACTAAAACTTTAATAACTTTTTTGATTTTAGGTTTTTGAAAAAATGAATTATATGTGACCAATCTACATAGAATTATATTCAAAATTAAAAAAATAAATTTCTCAAAAAAGTGAAATTTTCATCAAATTATGGTGGTCGTACACGAGAGCTTTTGAAAATTTACTTTATAGTCAATTAAAAATTAATAAAAAAAAAATATTCAATTAAAAAAAAAGAAAAAATATTTTGACCAATCTTAGATGTGTTAGGTACCTTCCCCCAAAAGGATTTAGAAAAATTCATTTATTTACTTCAAAATAGGGTGGTCATACACATGCGGGGTATGGTCCTGAAACAGGCATTTTGAAAAAGAGGTTTTTAAACAT
>MU227654.1:970246-985119 GCA_018584345.1 Thuja plicata
TATATATATATATATCATTTGTAAATAGTCTTCCAGTGTGCCGATTTATCACGCCTTCCCTCAAATAGTTTTGGGGCATTTGCCCTTGTTTTGTCCTTCATTTGTTTTGATTATCTCTTTTCTTTTTCTCTTTTGTTTGTTTTTAGGCCCCGATGTTTTTCCCTCCTTTTTTAGGTTGGTATGCCTCCCATAATGAACATGGAAGCTGAGAAATTCTCCTCATGCATTTTAGTGGTCCAGAACTAGGCATTAAACAAAGTTTGGTCCTATCCTCATTTAGGAAATTCCTAACATGGGACTTGGATCACTGGAGACTCTTCACTGAAATCAGGTATTGATGTTTCTCCTCAGAAGAACAAATATTAGCTATCATTTTGAAAAGGGAAATTACTTAAATCCAAAGGACAAGAAGGTCTGTGGAGGGATAGATCAGTCACACTCTCTGCGGGAAGTGCCTAGGGAAAAGAAATGATTTGAAAGCGTTTCTTGAGCCAGACCTTCCCTCTCCACTCAATAATTAAAATAATGACAAGGTGAAAGAAGTACCACCATGGTAACAAGCTAAGCTTGAGGACCTTGGTGAAAGTGGTACCGCCTCCCCCCATTCATAAAAAGAGGAAGTCAGAGAGCGGAAGGTCTTGAACCATGACAACAATAAGGAACTCATCAGGCGCTGATCCTCTTATGTCAATGTGGTTTCTCTTTCTTTCGTTGGCCTTGTTCTACTATTGCCCCCTTTATTTGAAGCCTAAGATACATACTTTCGGGAAATGTCAAAATCTAAATTTCAGCAAGCTTCTCAGGTTTGCAGAGTCACATCGGGACATTGCTTCTCTGATTATGGTAAGATCCTCATTTATTTTCTTAATTCTAAAGTTCTCAAATGCACAAGGCATTTTTCCTAGTGAATCACCATTTGTTATGCCCTGCATACCCATTCCTACATTTGTGTGCAAAATTTCGGGTCCCCTTTCTTTTTTCTTTCCTTTTCTTTTTCACTTTTTTCTTAGCTCTCTGTTTTCTCTGGGCCTTTTTGGTCCCATTCATTCCTTGTCTTTTTTATTGTGATATACAATTTTACTCTTTACTTTCCCATGAAAATAACCTCTTACCCAAGAAGAATGCTCCACCACTTGTAGTTTTTATTTCATCCACGTTAACTTCCCAATCTACATCGGTAAAAGAACCCAATGCAAAATCATCATCCTTACCATACCATCAGACATAAAAAAAGTATTCCTTTAAAGTATCAAAATAACTTTCTAACAAAAAAAAAAACATGTAATTACTTTAGTTCTCCTAAAAATCTTGTAACAATGCAAAATGCATTCATACTGTCAGGTCATGTTTGTGTTAATTACAATAATACAATGATCATTTATATCTATCTTTTTTGATTTACTGTAGGTGAATCATCATCCTTTCTCGATTTCTGACCAGTAAGAATAGGAGTTAAAATAGTTTTGAAATCATGCATACAATATTTATTCAGTAATTCTTTTAGATACTTAGATGAAGAATTGAAAATTCCTTCATCACATCATGGATCAAATTTTGCTAAATCTTTATCTCTCTTGATATAACATTTTCTTCCAAAAATTATTAATTAATTCACAATAGGGAAATTACCCTACCAAATCTCATAAGGGGTCTTAATGGTTCCTTGTTTTATTTTAACCGAGTTTAATGTATAGAATATAATGCTAACCACTTCTCTCTAATAAATATATGGTATATTTCCTTCAATTATCATAGTCCTTGGAGTGTCAAGGATATTTTTGTTTCTTCTCTCTATAATACCATTCTACTATGGGGTCTGTGGATTATAATTTTTCATCTTTATCTCATGCTCCTCACAAAATGTATTAAATTTACTAGATTTAAACTCGCCACCTCTGCTAGATCTCAGATATTTCAGCTATATACCTATCTTTGTCTCAACCATAGCTTTGAAGATCTTAAAGTTTTCAATTTCCTTATATTTCTCCTTAAAAAATATAACTCACATCATTCTTGAATAATCATTAATGAACAAAATGTAATACCTATATACATTATAACTTATATTACTAGAAGGGCCACACAAATTAGTATGCATCAAATCTAACAATTAAATTTAAGTGTAGGTCTTTCTTTTGAAATTAGATTTAGTTACCTTACCCAACTGACATTTCTTACACATTTTATTAGTAGACTTCAATATTTTAGGTAAATTTCTTATTTCATTATTAATTCTTATCTTCATAATGTAGTCAAAGTTCACATGAAAAAAAAAATTGTGCCATAAGAAACTGTAACCAATCTTAGAAACCATACATCTATTATCTACATTATTAAAATGGAATAAATTACCTTTAGTCTTTGTACATGATGCAATTGCAATTCCAATACTTCCAATCATTTTGTACATTCCATCCTTGAATTCTAAATTGTAACCTTTATCAACTAGATGTCTAAAATTCAAAAGATTATGCTTCAAACCTTCGACATATAAGACATCAGCAGTGTTATTCTTTCCATAAAGTGTAATGGAACCTCTACTTCTTATCATACAAGGAGTATTGTCATTGAATTTGACAACGCCACCATCATATTTTTCTAACTTCACAAATTTTCTTTTATCTTCGATCATGTAATGTGAAAAACCACTATCAATAACCCATTCATTTTTCTCATCCGCATGTGAAACCAAAGTTCTTTCCTCATTAAAGAAAGTAGTATTCTCATATTCACTCATTTTAGATTCATCATCTATGACACTTTCATCATCAACATAATAATACTTCTTATATGTAGGCTTGATGTTTTTAGGCTTGTACTTAGACTCTCTATCCGGTATTATTTTTGCAATTAGGGCTTCAAGTTATTCAATATTTCTTTATTATTTCTCAATATCTTCACATTCCTTAGAATTTTTTAGATCCATACTTAGATGAAAATTTTACAGGGTCATATCCTTTCTTATCCTTACAAATTGTAGGGTGAAATCTAGATTCAACTTTAGGAATGCTATCACTGAATTCTCTCATTTAAAAAGAAGATAAAATACCAACCAATTTGTCTCTTATTACAAGTACCACAGTTATGATCTCTTCAATATAATAACATTGTGATTGTAAGCAAGAGGAAAGGATCTCGGTATCTTAGAAAAAAATTCATCTTCCTCCAATGTTCCACTAGAGCATATGATTCAACAAACAAGCATTTTGACCTTCTGCACATACGAATTAATGATTACATCCTCCCTCATCTTCAATATTTCATATTTCCCTTTCCAAGTTCGCAGATTCTCTTATTTCACACGTGCATATCCCTCATTTAAAATCTTTAATTTCTTCCATATTTGTTGTGTAGTCTCTAATTTCTTCCCAATAATATTCTCCAATTATGTCAAGTGTGTAATCATCTGACCCTTCCATATGGAATAATTAGTAACTTCAAATCTCACACTCTCCATCTTAAAGGCCTCCATCCCCGATCTCCTTAAGAAATCAACCTTCCAAAAGAGGACTCAGCTCTGATACCAACTTATAGAATCAAGGCAACACACAGAACTATTAGGTGGCGGTGAATTAGTTGTGTTGTGTCCTAAAGCTCAAAACTTTATCCAACAATTTAACCTTAATCTCATATCTAAATTAAAAAAATCAATGCAATATTACAACACATCAATCAATACATAACACCAATATTTTTGATGTAGTAACCTAGTTAAAGGCAAAACCATGGTGTGGGTAAAACCAATGAGATGATGTACTCTATAAAAATAACTATACCTTATTATCATAATTACCAGGGGAATGCACATGGAGTCAGACACATTTCCTAGGTCTCACTGCTCAAATACAAATGAGGGCTACTACCTTGAGGAGTAGAATAAGGGATACAACCTTTAATCGACTAAAACCCACTATAGACAAAAATCCACAAATTATGAACTGACTAATAACATCTATATAATGTCAATATAGTTCCAATGAAGTAAATCATGTATATGTCTTAATTGTAGATTCCTTTCATACTTATTTGCACAATCTCTTCATAGTCACATGAATACTCACTCTCTCAACTTCATAATTAACAATGAGTAAATCTTTATATACATCTAATCAACCTTGAAAAGACAAACAAGGTCGACATCAACCTTAACACAACAATTACAAATATTTAATCAATTAATTTAAAATCTTAAATGTGATCCAAAATATGTCAGAAAATACATAGCTATGATGCAAATCTTCATCCTTGAAGATGCTACAGATCCATAAATCAAGCCTTGATCCATCACAACACACTACACCATCATATCAGAAAATAATAAGAATACCAACACACCACAAGAATGTCACCAAATCTGATCACAAAACCCAAGGCAATCTAGAAAATAGAAATAGGACATAGTCTAAAAACATTATCAAGAAACATTAAATGCCACAACAAGAACAAAAATAGCTTTGTCTTAGAATTTACATTTATCTTTGCACCATTCATCAAGAACACCAATCAGTAACTTCTGTCACTTAGTACAAATACATTTCGAACATCTAAATCAACAACCGCACGAGCCTAGGACACCCATCCATTTCCTAAAGTCGCTACTAGGTTAGAAACTAAAAGTATTGCATAATTCATATACCCCAATCCAAAAACTGTAACATTGTCTCTTCCTGAATAGCCAAACGTACCATGCTTTGATAAATTATTCATAGCTTATTCATAGCTTACTAAATTGATATGTGTCAACTATAGACATCCAAGAAACCATATGTACTGTCACAACATCATATATTAAATATAGTAGCCATACCAAACAAATAATCTCACTGAACATACCAAGAACACTGTGAGAAATAAAGAAATATGTAGACATCAATGACAAACATCAATGTCAACACATATATGCATGATATCCCAAAAATATCCAATAGAACCTCCTTTTTTATTTTGTACATTTTTTCAAGTCACATGAACTCTGCATGAATTCTTAGGACATATCTAATCCACTTATTTTCATAATATATAGGAAATGTTATGATTTGAGCTAGTTTTTTTTCCTTAAGGACCTTGTACTCATCCTTCAACATAGAATTTGTAAATAATTTACATGAATAAAGCTAGTGAATCTGATGACTACCTAACGATCTTACAGATTGCAATGAATATAAACCCTAATATCTTCTAGGTGTATCATACCATATGGATGTTAGAATAATTTAGAATAAATGAGAGGGGGGGTGAATCAGTTATCCAAGGTCCATATGTACCAATTGAAATTTCAAACACTTCAACCAACTTAGATCCACTCAGTAATCCACTTGGTTTCCATAGCATATGATCAAAAATATAAACTTGCAATATACTATCCTAATATAATAACTTGCACAATATACAACTCTTGATAGTAAAAAACATCAAATAACATTAACATAAGTATGATACCATGATTTAATGTAGAAACTCAACATCAAAAAAACCACCAGTAACATGCTACAAATTTTTCACTCTTCTAAAATGAGCTCTGTGAAAAGCCAACCCGATTAAAGGATACAATACACACTATTAAATGTGACCTGATTAATGGATTTAATTACCTTGTTAGAAGTGACCCTTGTTGGAAGGCTTAGACCATTCTATTAGAATTTCACCTTGATTAAAGGATTTTGCAACTTACACAATGGTTAGAAAGTAAAAGAAAATTGTGATCTAAAACATACAACTCACATTGAAAATACAGATCCAATTATAGCTCAAATTTTAATTCACTATCTGGCCTTCATTGTCATCTCTATCACTCTGATTTGCTGGGAAAACCTTCAAGCAATATGCAATGTGCAGTCATGTACTACTCTCTTCAGCCTTTTTTTCCTTCTACTAGATTTTGCCAATCAGCTGAATTAACCTCATACAACACACTTATCATAACCTACGATTAGGTTAATCTTATACCTCTCTAAATAGGTATCTCAATTTATTGGCGGTTAATCATCAATGTGGATATTAGGTTTAGGTCAGATCTAGCTAATCCTTCCATCATTTTGTTTGCATCTACATGGTAGTATACATCCTAAAACTCCTTCTTGAATCCATACATAAAAATGGTTAAGAATATATTAAATGCTCATTTAATTCTCTACAATCATCCTTGTCTTAAATACACTTCACATATCCCAAGAAAATCAACTATGTCAGCTGGGCTCTCAAATCTCTCTTAAACTATCATAATACTGACACTTGGTCAATACTATGCGCTGTCACTTGGTAATCTCTATGTAACTTAGTAATTATTTGACAGTCAGCACATACTCATCCTTGCTCGTCACTAAATTTTCTTTGCATATACCGGCGCTTGGTGAAATCTTGCATCACTCAGCATTACTCGACACTAATTGTTCTGAACTTATGATTCTTAATCTTTTTCTTTGTAACTCAATCAAGACTAATCTTGTAGTCATCCAAACTTCTCTTAGACTTAACATAAATAATATAATACCTTGTCAAGGTGTGATCTCATCAAGTACCCATTAAAGTTTCACATAAATCAAGCATTTTACTAGGTCTTCTTGTTATCTCTCCTTTTCAAATCTTCTTCATCAATCAATATATATGGCACTTTGCATTATAGAAACAGTCTTAGCAATCAAGATTTGACATAAATATAAATATAACAATTATTTCAAATGTAGTTTATAACAATGGAACAGTCGAGAATGCCCCTTCTAAAAGGAGTTAGTTTTGAATAAGGAAAGGAAGGGGGAAGAAAAGAAGGGAGTTTCTCTTTTACAGATCTAATTTTGGCTATGTATGGAGAGAGAGGAAAAAAGGCTTTAGGAGAGGATTGTACTCAACTTAACCCTTTTCCACCTTTGTATTACTAATTGAGGTTAGTTCCATATCTTTTTATTTGAATAAAAGTGAGACAATGCTGTTATAAATAGTTGATACGTATATTTGTTTACTTTAAATTTTATTATGTGTTTGAAATATGGTTGGCTCCCCTTATGCCTAAGAGAAACCCATCACGGGATTTGAGTGAGGAAGATCCCGTGGACAAACTATTTTTCTTATGGAAAAGAATGGGTATGAATACTCTCTTATAAAAAATGGGTATGAGTACCCTTTTATATTTTTTTTGTTGGATCGTGTTAAAAGAAAAAAGATGTGTGAGATGTAGATTTAAAGATGAGGGAAATTATAGAGAAACTCCTAATATTTTCCCCATGATGTGATCCTCTCACCTCTCCCCCTCTGAACCAGATATTGGTTAAAGTGTTCTGAAAACCATGTTTTAAATGTGTGTATGGTGTTGTTAAAATTGTTTGTTACCATCCCCTAAATGTTGGATTGTATGATTGCTACTTGGGTCAATTTGGTTACCTCTTAGCTCAGGGGTGGCTTTTTTTTAGCCTAGGTTTGGAGGTGAGCATAAATAAATAAAAAGTTCCAAGGAAGGTATTTTTTTCCTATCCTTTTTTTGTTTGTGTAGGCAACAAAAAGAGAAAGCAAATACAGGTCTTGACAAACTAAAGATAAAAATTATGGGTGCTTTTATGTATTTTTGTCAGAGGGAAAAGATTGTTAACAAAGTCGCAAACTTGGGAGAAAATATTACATTTCATACAAATATTGTTGTATTTTTGTGTATTTCATACCATGTTTTGTGAATTTGTTTAATTTTTCATGCTACTTTGTTGGAAATTAAGTTTAGAAGAGAAGTGATATTGTATGGATAAGAAGAAATGTCATATTTTAGATTTACTACCTACTGTAAAAAGATTACAAATAATATTTACTTGAAAACATACTTCCTATAAATAAATTATGAATCTATTGAATAAAGCATGCAAATTTAATTAAGACTCAAAGAAAATATATAGATTCTAAATTATATGATAGAATTATTTAGTCATTTTCCAAGAGAAAAATCATACTCTTTTCTTTTCTTTCAAAGAATGGAAATATTTAGAGCTATGTTTTGTGCCTCATTAAGAGTAATAGTTAGATAAATATGATGATACAAAAAAATTTCCCTATAAAGATTTTGTTCAAATACAAAAAGTATTGTACAAAATGAGAGAGATAAAGTGTTGTAATTAATGGGAAGTATGTACTGAGATGGGAGGGGTGAATCAGTACCTCTAAAACCTTTTGTCTCCCTTTTGTCAATTAACCTTTGTAATCAATTGTATATCCATTCAATCTGATTTATACTATCTTGATGTAAGTTATATCAATTCATAACATTAACATACATGTGAAAATTCATAGAAACATTCATGAAAGTAAATTGACACATAACACAAGATATGATATTGCAGAAAACTCTTGTGAGGAAGTAAAAATTGTGGTGGGGATGGCACCCACAAAATGTTCACTATCTACAAACTAGAAGGGGTCGATTAAGGCTTACAATTTTGATCACTTCTGATGATCTACCTTGTTAGGAGTATCGGTAGAGACTTATTAAAGTCTACTCTATTAAGAGATTTAGCAACACTCTTGAGTGTGCACTTAGTTAAGAGATTTGTTTTTGGACTGTTAAATCCACCTTGATTGAAAGGATTTTTACACTTTGCTCCACTTTTTAGAATGATAGAAAATTACAAATTAACCTGGTAAATGCAATCTCCTATTGCTGATACAGATCCAATTTATTTTATATGAAAAATATTATCACCTAATTATGATTGAATAATACCTCTGATTCTTGGTATGCTCTGTTCTTGGTTCTGATAACCAAATTCACCTTTTGTTGTTCTTGTTCTTGAAACTCTCAATCTGATGCATAGATGTGCTCATCTGATTCATTCATGTTCTCCTCTTTTGTCACATATTTTTTTTAATGAATGATTGCATTATTTTTTTTATAGATGGATTGACTTCATGAAGTTTTGATAAAAACAATGTTAACTCTAAGATCATGTTTCCAACTTGTACCTAGATCTCCTAGTCTATGTGTTTTAAATTAGTTAGATTGATTAGAGAACTTACATTCATGTATCTTGTCCCTAAAGAAATGGATTTAAAACAAATAAATATCCTAAAAATAGAATACACTTGCTTTATCTGACGTGGACGTCAAATCAACTTTTTGTGGGTTGCAACTGAGTTTCAATTTTGTCTGTTAGTCATGCTTGACTATCCTTCAATTTTGTTTTTCCATTTGCACTTTAAGTGTCTTTTCAGTCTACACTATATCTTGCATATCAGGTGCCTCTGTCGAGTTCCACTTTATCTTTCTACTTTGTGATTTCAGTTTACACACTAAGTTGTGTTGTGGGTTCTCTTTGCACTTAGTCATCTTTGGTGAATTCTTGGTATCTTATATTCACTTTTCTAACGTCCTGTCTTTTGGTGTATCCTTACCCAAAGTGTTGTTTGCACACTAATGGAAAATTAATGTCAGCATTCTCCCTCTTTGACATTAGTATAAAAAACTAATATGTGTAAAATACTAACAAAATGTAAACTATATAAAACATATATAATCCTTAGTCATTTAATGACTACCCCTATGTATATGCCAGTATAACTGTACATATGATCTCTTTCCTTTTTCCCGTATGAATATACATATACATATCTACCATTTTCTTGTTTGAATGAATGAATGAATGAATACATATTATTTTCTCTTTTTGTATTTTGTACTCATATCATTTTCCCCCTTTTTTGATATTAAGGAAAAATGTCTTTACCTTAGAGCTTATCAAAAATGTGAGAGTGTGAGGAATTCATGTCTTCCATAATTTTCTCCCATTGTTCTTTGAGGTTCTCAAGAGCCATGTGTTTGAGTTTGATCTTTGAGTCCATGTCGTAGATGTTGTTTTCTACAGACATCTCGGGAGTTTCTATCAGTTGCCTTGCTGAACTGATATGTTGTTGGAGTAGTGTAAGGTTTGGAAGAAGTTGAGCTTGGAGCTTGGTTACTTCTTCCCTAAAGTCTATTTTTGCCACCAATAGTTCTTGTCTTAACCTTTTTATTTCAATTATCTTCTCATAATGTAGCTTAACTACATTGTCTTCATCGGTGGTTAAGCTTTGTGCACTATTTTATAGAACTATATCCAGCTTTGCAATGTTGTCACTATTCTCTTTAGTGAACTTTGTTGGAGATTTGATTTTTAGCAGTTGATTGATTGTATGTTTGTCATTGATGACAACATATAATACACAATATTAATTTGGTATGTACTTATTCTAATGATGATATGAAGACTTGTGTGGATAGATACATGTTTTTGACATGTTTATTATGTTATGTTCATACACGCAGACCCAGATATGATGTTTCAGTAAAGTTATGTTATTCTGTTATTGGCAGTTACAGTTTTGGAAGTGTAATGGTTTAGGGCCCATGTATATCACATGTTTCTTGAGTTGTACCTATCTTTTGTATATGCATGTTTATATCCATGATTAGTTATGAGTTGATGATATTAATCCAAAGGTGCCAAATGTGTTTCAAGAAGATTGCAAAGTTAGAGTTAAATTGGTAAGGCCGACTTCGTGAAGCGACATGTCTATTTGGTTTATACTTGTGCAGTTGTAATTATGTTTGTGTGCTTAGTAGAGCCGACAAGGATGTTATGAAGAGTTTTCTTATAGGTCCCATGATCTCATACTATGAGGAAGATACTTATAGCAAGTCAAAGGTGACACGTTAAGTGTGAATGATACAAAAAGATAAGAAATATGTATAGAGCAGATTATCAGAGTTGTTTCATTCATCAAGAGTCTATGTGAAGAAGAAGTGAAAGATTGCAATACACTGGAATTGATCAAGACAGTAGGTCTACTCTACAGTTCATCATCAGATATAGTGCATATTTGTTATACAAAGGGTTGTAGCCTTCACCATCAAGTAGTGAGCTTTTGGATAGTGAGTCCGCCACCCCTAACAGGGTTATTTGTAAAAGACTCCTAACAGGGTCTGACCCTTAACTAGGTCACTATATTTACTTTATTGTATTATACAACTCCTAATAGGGTTGAAATATCTTCTAACAGGGATTACTACAAACAAGTATAGTTTATTGTGGGTGCTAATTTCCACCAGGGTTTTTACCATTTGGTTTCCCCGTAATCAAATTGTGTGTTGAGTACTGTGTTATCTGATTATGCATTTACTTTGTTTTATTCTAAAGTTAAAGAAGTAAAAAGAACTGAAGTTACTAATAATTTACTAACCCTCCCCCTCTTAGCTATCCTTTGGGACTATTCTAAGAATTGGTATCATAGCCAAGTGCCTTGGAGAAGAAGCCTAACAACTTAAGGCAAATCAAATGTCTTACTTCAGAAAAGAAAGCCCTAAGTTTGATGGAGAAAATTATCTGGATTGGAAAAATAAAATGATAACACATCTACAGTGTGGTGGATCTGAGATCTTTGAAATTGCTACACAAGAGGCTTCAATTCCATCTCTGAAAGACCTTGCAAAGGATGGTGGTACTAATAGAGAAAAGGATATATTTACACATAATGCAATTGCCAAAAAGGCCCTAATCAGTGCCTTATCTGACAGTGAATTTTCTGAGATCAAGAAAATTGATAAAGCATATACCATATGGAAGTATTTAGAAGATATGTTTGAAGGAGATGTTCAAGAAAAGAATTAATGCAGAAAGACATGGAAGTAGAAATACAATAGTCTTCAGATGTTACCTGAAGAAAACATTAGAGCTTACAATCAAAGGATAAATGAAGCAGTATTTGGAATCAGAAACAATGGTGGTGAAATATCAGAAGAAGATATAATGGACAATTTACTAACTAATTTGACATCAGACTATGAAAACAAGATCAATATTCTAGAGGAAACCATGCAATTCTCACAAGATTTCAAAAGAGAGACCTTGATTAGCAAAATCTCTGCATTTGAGATATCAAGATTAAAGACAGAACCTAAAAGTGAAACAACTTTTAAATCCTCAGTCCATGGTAAGAAATCCTTACACATCTCTAGTCATAATGAGAAAGAAAAAGTTTATGAAGAACTTGAAGAAATAATTTCTATGACTGGTAGAAGAGAAAAGAAAGGTAAAGTAAAATATGAAGGAAAACTTCCATTCAAATTTTTTTCATGTAACAAGATTGGTCACTTTGCATCTAAATGTCCCACAAGAGTCAAGAAGTTCAGATCTGATTACAAACCTAAATATAAGAAGGAATGCTATCATGCTGAAGAAGGTGTGAGTGATGAAGATTTAGGAGAAGATGAAATTGGATTGGTTGCCCTTAGAGTCATGGAAAGGTTGCTTGAGGAAATGGACATTGAAGATGAAAATGAAGAACAAGAGCTAGCCCTAATTTCCAAAGCAGACATCAGAATTGATTGGATCATTAACAGTGGATGCTCTCATCATATGACAGGTGACAAAGACTGATTTGTTCAGTTGGACAAATACAAAGGTGGTATGGTTAGATTTGGAGATAATACTCTGAAACCTATCATAGGCAGAGGTTCTATAACTTTGGATGGAAAGAACAAGACAAATGATGTTCTATATGTTGATGGATTACATCATAACTTGTTGAGTGTTGGACAACTACTTGATAAGGGTTATCATTTGGAGTTTAAAGAAAACAAGTGCATCATTAACAACAAGGATGGAGACATGATTTCATTAGGCTCTAAAACAAAAGGTAATGTATTTCAGCTCAATTTTTATGTAAGTTTTTTTGTTGCAATGGTAGATGACAGCTGGCTATGGCACAAGAGACTATGTCATATCAATTTTGATAACATAGTAAAGATCAGTAATGTCAAGGCAGTTAGAGACCTACCAAGTATTGCAAGACTAGTTGAAACAATATGCAGGGAATGTGTTATGGGAGAGCATGTAAGGAGTTCCTTCAGAAGCAAGAAGAACTCAGCTGAAAACAAATTGGACCTAGTGCATACAGATTTGTTTGGTCCTACTCAAACAAGATGGTGCAGAGCACCCTAGGGTTTAGCTCCAAACCCTAGAAAATTTTGTGGAGTGATCAAAAGGAGCAGATCATAGTTGGTTTTCAATCCTTGTCATCAATCCTGAACAGTTCTTCATTCAGTCACTAAGTCACAGAGCAGTGGAGAGAAGAAAAATCATGCATCGCACACTCGCAAGCTAGTCATGAGCTAGGTCTATTAATGAGTGAGTGCACGAAGAGTAACTAGTCGCTCAGTCACTGACGGCTAGAAGAAGAGATAGTGCGCGACGACGCGATGATGAGCTCATCGCAAATTCACGAGTCAATTCGCAGTTAATGAGAAATCCGTGCGACAACGCGATGAGTAACTAGTCGCTCAGTCGCTGAAGACAAACAGCTAAGCAGGATGTGCCAGTGAGTGACACCTTGTGCGTCGCGAGATCGCGGTTGAAATGGAAGTTAAGTGAAAAGCATCGCGACTGCGCGACTGGAGCTCGTCGCTTAGTCGCAGAGCAAAAGGCAGCTCGAATGAAAGCATCGCGAATGCGCGACTGGAGCTCATCGCTCAGTCGCAGCGAAAAATGCAGCTCGGATGAAAGCATCGCGAATGCCCAACTTGAGCTTGTCGCTCAGTCACAGCGAAAAAGGCAGCTCGGATGAAAGCACCACGACAGCGCGACTTGAGCTCATCGCTCAGTCGCCGAGACATGATCAGCTCGTCAAAATGAGTAGCGATTGCGTGACTGACGTGCATCGCAGACTTGATAAGGAATTAATAGCTTGGGTAGAAGTATGGCGAGTGCGCGACTGACTGTATCGCAGAGTCGCTAATGAATGTCCAGCTTGTCAGAAAGTGCAGCGAGTGCGCGACTAATGTGCGTCGCAGACTCGCAGAGTAATTAACAGCTTGTGAAAAGACATAGCAAGTGCGTGACTTGAGCTCATCGCTCAGTCGCCGAGGAAAAGAAAAGTCAGGAAAAGGCATAGCGAGAGCGTGACGAGCAGGTAGTCGCTCAGTCACAGACTAAGACATGAAATGTAAATTTCATCCGCGACTATGTGATAAAGAACAGAGACAGTCAAATGATCAAACATAATGACGTGTCAGAAGGAGAAAGAGTTGAAAAGTCAGAAAATGATAAAGAGAATGCCACAGAGGAGAACGTCGTCCACATCGTCAACCATGCAGAGAGAGATGGAGGTGACAGTTACAGAGGGAAGATGAAGAGACGAGGCAGTTGAGATTCCTCAGGCAGATAAATAACCTAAAAATAGTTACAGACAAGAAGAGGCCGAGGATAAAAAGAGAAAGAAAGAAACCTTTGGGGTTGGTTGTTGAAGAACTCAGAGTTTGAACAGTCTAGCACAGTAGATTTGAGATTACATTGTAATTTGCAGTTTTCAATAAAGAAGAGTGTTTTGTGTGTTCTGTATATTTTTTGTTTTGTACAAACTTCAGTAGAGTAGTATTCTGAGTTCATTTCAGTTTAATGGATACCTTTTGACTCTCATGATCAGGCTTATGGGATGTGACTGTCAAAAGGTACCCATCATGTATTTATATTCTTGATTTGTGTTTGTGTTTGGAACTGAGGAGAGACTAGTCAGAGTTGGAAACAAGTCCTAGGCGAGCTAGATGGTCCGACTAGGAAACTTGTAAAGAAAGGAGATAGAGTGAGAAGGGTGCATGACTGATCTGATTCAGTCATGGAGAGTAAGATGAGATGATGAGTGAAACACTTCGGTGGGTAGGAAACCTAGGAGAGAGGGGATAAGATAGTCCTTCTAGTTAGGGTCTGAGAGCAGCCCTAAGAGGCTCAAAGTGAGTCTAGAGAGCCCTGAATTGAATAGGATTCCTGGTGAGATTCCTAGGAGAGAATAGGAATTTCAAAGAGTAAGGTGACCTCCCCATCAGATTGGTATCAGAGCCCAGTTAAAGATTTGGGTTTGAGATTGTAAATGTT
>MU227654.1:991345-1002349 GCA_018584345.1 Thuja plicata
CCGAGGATAAAAAGAGAAAGAAAGAAACCTTTGGGGTTGGTTGTTGAAGAACTCAGAGTTTGAACAGGCTAGCACAGTAGATTTGAGATTACATTGTAATTTGCAGTTTTCAATAAAGAAGAGTGTTTTGTGTGTTCTGTATATTTTGTTTTTTGTACAAACTTCAGTAGAGTAGTATTCTGAGTTCATTTCAGTTTAATGGATACCTTTTGACTCTTATGATCAGGCTTATGGGATGTGACTGTCAAATGGTACCCATCATGTATTTATATTCTTGTTTTGTGTTTGTGTTTGGAACTGAGGAGAGACTAGTCAGTGTTGGAAACAAGTCCTAGGCGAGCTAGATGGTCTGGCTAGGAAACTTGTAAAGAAAGGAGATAGAGTGAGAAGGGTGCATGACTGATCTGATTCAGTCATGGAGAGTAAGATGAGATGATGAGTGAAACAATTCGGTGGGTAGGAAACCTAGGAGAGAGGGAATAAGATAGTCCTTCTAGTTAGGGTCTGAGAGCAGCCCTAAGAGGCTCAAAGTGAGTCTAGAGAGTCCTGAATTGAATAGGATTCCTGGTGAGATTCCTAGGAGAGAATAGAAATTTCAAAGAGTAAGGTGACCTCCCCATCACAAGATCATACTACAGAGAAAGGTATTTCATTTTTATTTTTGATGATTTTTCTAGGATGATGTGGGTTGTGTTCTTAAAGGAGAAGTATGAAGCCTTTGAGAAGTTTAAAATATTCAAATCTAATGTTGAAAATGAATTCAGATTAAAACTAAAATGTTTGAGATCAGATAAAGGAGGAGAGCTCAACTATTATTAGTTTTATGATTATTGTGAAGAACATGGTATTAAAAGATAGTTGAGTGCAACTAGAACCCCTCAGTAGAATGGGATTGCAGAAAGGAGGAACAAGATCATACTTGATATAGCTCACACTATGATGATTGAAGGAAAAGTTGCGCACACCTATTGGAGAGATGCAGTGAACACAATAGTATATACTATCAACAGACCCCAATTGAGGCCAAGTGGAAATAAGACATCCTATGAACTTTGGTTTGGCAATGTACCTATAGTAAAGTATTTCAAAATCTTTGACAGCAAGTGCTACATCAAAAGAGATGATGGTGTTGGTAAGTTTGATGCTAGAATTGATGAAGGTATTTTCCTTGGTTATTCTACTAAAAGCAAAGCATATAGATGTTTCAATTTGAGATTAAAGAAGATAATTGAAATCACGCATGTTAAGATTGATGAAAATTTTATGGTTCATGAGAGGTACTATGAATATGCACCTATGATTGAAGATGAACCTAGACCTAGCAGCAAAGATACTGTTATTGAAGAAATCTTTGATTGCATTGATGTCTCATGCAATGACCTTATATCAAGTAGAGAAGAATCACAACTTACAGAAGAAGAAGACACACCTAAGGTTCCAAAATTCACATCTAGATACCACTCTAAAGATGATATCATTGGAGATTAGAGCAGCAACGTTTTGACCAGGTCAAAAGCAAAAGGTCTCGCAATGGATGAAGAGGTATGTTTACTTTCATAGATTGAACCCTTAAGTGTTGAAGATGCTTGTAATGATTCTGATTGGAAGAATGCAATGAAAGAAGAATTAGACCAGAAAATCAAAAATGATACATGGGAATTGGTCCCTAGACCCAGTGACAAAAATGTGATTGGAACAAAGTGGGTATTCAAAAACAAGATGAATGAAGATGGTACAGTAGAAAAAAAAAAAAAAGAAAGATTGGTATGCAAGGGATATGTGTAGAGAGAAGAAATAGACTACACTAATACATTTTCTCCTATGAACAGACTAGAATCCATAAATTTTTTTTTGGCATACACAACATTCAAAGACTTTAAAGTTTATCAAATGGATGTAAAATCAGCTTTTCTGAATGGTGATTTGAATGAAGAAGTCTACATTGAACAACCTGAAGGATTTAGTCTTTTAGATGAACTAGACATGGTATGCAAATTGAAGAAAGCACTCTATGGTCTTAAATAGGCCCCAAGAGCTTGATATGAGAGACTTGATGGTTATGTCACCAAGATTGGATTCAGGAAAGGAGCAGCAGATTATAACCTATTCACAAGGGAGACACCTAATGGATTACTATTAGTTGCCATATTTGTTGATAAAATTATCTTTGGGGGTAATGACAAGCTCAGTAAAGCATTTGCAAAAGAAATGCAGAATGAATTTCAAATGAGTATGATTGGTCCTATAAAATATTTTTTGGGACTAAATGTAAAGCAAACAAATAAAGGTATATTTATTAATCAGTCTAAATATGTGAAGGAAATACTGAAGACTTTTCAGATGGATGATTGTGAGCCAGTATGCACTCCCATGATAACTATAATAAAGCTTTCAAAAGATGATGACTCCACAGTAGTTGATAAGACATTGTACAAATCTATGATTGGTAAACTCATTTATCTAACTCAATCTAGAACTGACATATCTAATGCAGTTTGCATTGTTGGAAGATTTGTAGCTAAACCCAAGCAGAGTCACCTAATGACAGTCAAGAGGATAGTCAGATATCTAAAGGGAACTATAGACTATGGTTTATGGTATCCTAAATCAGAGAATGTAAGACTTCATGTGTATACAGATGCATATTGGGCAGGTTGTATTGATGATAGGAAGAGAACTTTAGGAGGAGCAATATTCCTTGGAGATAGGTTGGTTTCTTTGATAAGAAAGAAGTAGAACTGTATTTCTCAGTCAATAGAAGAAGTTGAATATGTTGCAGCAGCACTGAATCGTTCAACTATGGTTTGGATCAAGAAAATGGTTAAAGACTTTGCCATTCAGGTTGCTTATCCCATTGTTATTCATTGTGATAATACTAGCACTATCAACATGTCTAAGAACCCTATGATGAATGCAAAGACAAAACACATAGAGATCAAGTACCATTTCTTAAGAGAAAAGGTTGCAAACAAAGAAGTTAAATTAGACTACGTGAACACCAAAGAACAGTTGGCAGATATTTTCACAAAGCCCTTATCAAAGGATACTTTTGAGTATCTCAGGGAGAAGTTGGGAGTAATTCTCTCTCCTAAGTCTGCTTAGAAGAAGCAGCAAAGACATCAGTCATTAAGTGACTAATGAATGTTTGACTACTCTACTTCTAGAGTAGTACCTATACCTAAAATGAATATGGTGCCCTTTTCCATTGATGTCAAAGGGGGAGTATATAGTAAGGAGGAGTATGTACTAAGGGGGAGCATATACTCTGGGGGAGTATATACATGGAACAAAAACACAAACAGAGGAACTGCAGTAGTTTATAGAAATCTTTGTTGAGGATATTGAGAAGATTGTAAAAGAAAGAGGACACCATGAACATACGATGTTTTTGATATCATATGTTGCCATCAATGTCAAAGGGGGAGATTGTTGGAGATTTGATTCTGAGAAGTTGATTGATTGTATGTTTGTCATTAATGACAACATATAATACATAGTAGTAATTATGTATGTACTTATCCTAATGATGATATGAAGATTTGCGTGGATAGAGACATGTTGTTGACATATTTATTATGTTATGTCCATACACGCAGACCCAAATATGATGTTTCAGTAAAGTTATGTAATTTTGTTATTGGCAGTTACAGTTCTGGATGTGTAACGGTTTAGGGCCAATGTATATAACATGTTTCTTGAGTTGGACCTATCTTCTATATATGCGTGTGTATATTCATGATTAATTATGAGTTGATGATATTAATCCAAAGGCACCAAACGTGTTACAAGAAGATTGCAAAGTTAGAGTTAAATTGGTGAGGCTGACTTAGTGAAGCATCGTATCTATTTGGTTTATACTTGCGCGGTTGTAATTATGCTTGCGTGCTTAGTAGAGCCGACAAGGATGTTATGAAGAGTTGTCTTATAGGTCCCATGATATCATACTATGAGGAAGATACTTATAGAAAGTCAAAGGTGACACACTAAGTGTGAATGATACAAAAGATAAGAAATATGTACAGAGTAGATTATTAGAGTTGGTTCATTCATCAAGAGTCTATGTGAAGAAGAAGTGAAAGATTGAGATACACTGGAACTGATCAAGATAGTAGGTCTACTCTATAGTTCATCATCATATATAGTGCATATCTTTTATACAGAAGGTTGTAGCCTTCACCATCAAGCAGTGAGCTTTTGGATAGTGAGTCCACCACCCCTAACAGGGTTATTTGTAAAAGACTCCTAACAAGGTCCGATCCTTAACTAGGTCACTATACTTATTGCATTGTATTTTAAAACTCCTAATAGGGTTGAAATATCTTCTAACAGGGATTAATACAAACAAGTATAGTTTATTGTGGGTGCTAATTCCCACCAGAGTTTTTACCATTTGGTTTTCCCTTAATCAAATTGTGTGTTGAGTACTGTGTTATCTGATTATGCATTTACTTTGTTTTATTCTAAAGTTAAAGAAGTAAAAAGAACTGAAGTTACTGATAACTGATTCACCCCTCCCCCCCTCTCAATTATCCTTTTGGACTATTCTAACAAACTTGTCTATTGTGCTAAATTTTTGAGTTAATGCTATAGCTTCAGATATGATATGATCTAATTTAGTGATGAATTCTAATAGCTTTATCTTATTTTCTGCCAATTCTTGGTTGATGTTCTCAATGAGCTTTTTTTGGTACTTCATCTCGGCTCTCTCCTCTATTACCTTCTAAGCATCAATATTTTGAGTTGTGATTACATCGGTTAGAGTAGCTAATTGGTCTAGTATTGGATTATTTTCATCAATATTAACATTGGGCACTATTTGATGTAGTATGTCCCATGTTGTCTCTAGTATCATGGAGTCCCTATGTTGTTTCTTCAGCTTCTCCTATAAGGCATTCCTTTGGCATATTTCTCCATATTCTTGTAATGCTTCAAAGTCAAGTGTAAATGGGTCACACTTCAGTAATTATATAAGTTCATCAAATGTGACCTCAAACTTGTTCTTCTTTGATTTCTTCTTCTTTTGAGAATCACTAGAATGTAAAATCATTGCCAATTTCTCAGCCTTCTTAGTTGTGCTTGATGAAGTGACCTACTATGCGTCTTTCTACTGTTTGGCATCAGTTTTAGCTTGTCAACTGTTTGTAGATGTCTCCACATTCACCTTAAAATTGTCAGTAGCATGCTTGTCAGTTTCCTCAAGAGTACCATCTTTAGGTTTCCCTCCTCCATTGGTGTCCTTAGCTTCATCAATATGTGTTTTTGCATTCTTGTCTTGTGAATCTACATCCTTTTCTTTATCTACTCCTATAACCTTATCAGTGTTGGTAACATCTTGAGTGTCTCCTATGTCTTTCTGACCATTGATGTTGTCTTTGTTTTCCTCTTCTCCTACATCCTTGGGAGTATCCTTCTCAGGTGACTTGCTTGATTCTTACAGGATATTGATAGCTTGTATCAATATTGGCATGTTGCCTGGAATATTCACTTGTGCAGTATCAACATTTGTGTCATGTTCATTGGTTTTTTCCTTTGCAAAGGTGACATCTTCATCCTTATTCACTTCCTCGATTGGGTCATCAGTGATGTCAGTGATATTAGTGTCCACAATGTTGTCATTAGTTTATTTGTCCATGATTCATCTGCAACATCTACAGTCTTGTTGTTGGTTGTATCATCTTCTTCTTTGTCCAACTCAATAGATGTGTCATGTTGACTTGCCTTGTCAACATCTTGTTGTCAAAATCTATCCTAGTCGTTAACAATTTTCTTAACAACTAGGCCAGATTTTATTCTTGTCTTGGCCTCTTCATATGTTCCAAATTTTGGTTGTTTCTTATCCAATGGCTCATTGACCAAGGAATCAATTGCCTTAGTTGCAAGATCAATGTTAATCTCATACTCTAATGGTTGTAACCATGCTATCCTTAGTACATCATGCTTAATGTATGTATTGTCTATATCAACCATGAAGCATATCTCATGCTTGTACTTTTCAATGAGTTGCTTGGGGAATCTTGCCCTATTTTGAATTCAGTCTTTGAATTGATTGAAGTATTCATCCATGGCTATCTCAAAGTTATCTCCCAGTGTAGCTATGTGCTCACTGATTTGCATGATGACCGGTTTGGTGCTTTCTGATTTCACATCTCCTATCGATGGGAATGTTTCTTGGAAGTAAAAGAAGATATACATTATTAATGCCAAACTTACAAGTGTTTAACTTTGCATTCTTGCTAGTCTTTAGATTGTCTTTCAACTAATTAAGGAGAAGTTTAGAAAATTCTAATTGTGTTCTGTTCCTCACAATTTTTAACATTGTGTCTACTGCAACTGATGCTATGATGTTCAATCTGCTTGCCTAGAAGAATTTGTATCCTAGAACACATGCACCGAACTTGATCTCATCATTGGTTATTATTGTATCTTTTAGTCCTCTGCCATCCCATTTGGCTCCTATCATCTTCTCGGTGTCGGCCTTGGGTGGATGCTTGAGAGCCTTTACTTTCTCAATTATGGGGTAACCGGTGACCACATGGATGACATCTCAATTTATTACCTTTGGTTCATCAAGCCATAGCTTTTTTTTATGCATTTGGCCTAGCACTAACCAAATTTATTCAATTTTGAAAACCTTTGGGAATATAAAGGGTATTGGTGATCCCTTTTACTTCAACATGCTTGTGTTTGTCTTTCATTATTCCATCGTTGTTGCACAACTTCTTATAATATTATTCAACCTCTAAATTTCCTATCTCTGCAATCTTGCAGTGTATGAAAGATCAAACATCTTCCATAAGTAAAACCCTAGCTGGTATGTGTGAAAATGTTCCAGCGTCATCGGGTTGTGAGGCAACCTCAGGATTGATCTTGTAGTTAGGTTCCTCACACACCAAATTCTTAATGAGGTTGAACTCATCTTTCTTTGCATTGTTGGTTTTCACGGTTCTTGATGTCGAGGCCATTTTCAAAAATTTAGGGCTTCCTACGAAATGCTTGAAAATAGAGTTGTCAGTCTCGTAGAACTTACTGTTTGTGCTTGCAATGATTCCTGAACTGCTTTGGAGTGTTAGTGGTCAAGTCCTGGTTTCTCTGTGACTTAGTTTCTCTTTGCTCAAAAATCACCTTGGTCGCTCTACTCTAGTTTTTGTGACAAATGGGTTGTTTCATTACCCTATTTATAGGTGCTTCCCTAAAACGGGTGCCATAAATGCTTACTAACTCCTCAATGTATGAAAATTGAGTTCATCAGTGAAGAATTCACTTTCCTTCAGTGACACTTATAACATTTCAGACTAGTCATTAAATTAATTGATTTTACCAATAGGTTTTGGTGTCGCTGACAACTTGTTCATTTCCTTGTTTACCAACGGGGCTTGGTTTATACTTAGCAACTTTGAGTTTAACTGACATTTCTCAGTAAGTGTAGACAGTCTCAGTTTTTGAGTGTATATCGACATGTTTCAATATATGTTCCCAAAAGCATAATTATTATATATTTTAAGTAGTACCATGATACATCTTTTTAATGCTAATTTCGCATTATATCAACATACTATGGAACTTATGTAAAGTAATAGCTTGGGGTAATGCAGTTCCATACTTGTTCCTCTTAGGTGGGGGTGGTGATGTCACCGGATCCATTGGATGGGGTGTCATGATTTGCATTACTCGTTCCAACTTCATCATTGCTTGAAGAATTTCTCCACATTTTATCTCTTTCCCTATGGATATCTTCAATGATGTCTCCATAGGGATATGTTCTTGTCTTTGTCATTTGGTCTCTACAGTCTTTCTTGAGATGACCATCTTTATGACAATGTAAGCATGTCATTCTATGGTTAGTCCAACCTTTAGAATTTCTAGTCCACTGTCTCATACAATTTGTAGTAATGTGACCATATCTTCCACATGTTGTACAATTTTTCCAAGTATTATAGTCCCATACATACTGATTATTGACTCTCTTCGGTTGATAGGGAGTTTCTTGACCTTTAGGCTTCCATGCTTTCCTTTTCTTTTTCTAGCATTCAAGATTTGTGTTCCCATTCATTTTGCAAGTAGGAAAGTACTTGTCTATGTAGACTTCCTTCTTTGGTTGTTTCATCGCAAACTTACATTCATATGCTTTATGTCCTTTCTTGTTACATTTGTAACACAATCCTATGAATGAAGCTGTAGATCTAGGAATACCTTTCATTTTGCCTATACATACATTTGATGTATGGCCTTTCTTTCCAAAGTGATTGCATGTAATCTTTCTTGGTCTTGAATTTGTATAAACGTTCTTTGGTTCAATTTGATTTGATGATTCTCCATTCTCGGTAAAACCTAGACCAGCATTGTTGTTGAATCTTCATTGTCGTTCAAGAAAATCATCCATTATTTTATTACTTTTGTCAGTTTTCTTGATAATTTCATTATGTTGTTGTTGAATTCTTATTTCATGTTTTAAGTTTTCATTCTCATCCCTCACTTCACTGATAGCTTCTATTCTTTCAATGAGTTGAACATTTAATTTGTTTGCCTCTTGAATCATAAGAATAATTTGGTTTTTTATCTCATGGTGATGCTATGTAAGTCTTTGTATTTCAGACTCTTTTTCTTGTAGCTTTTCTATGATCTTTCTTCTATCATCAATAGCTAGTCTTATTTCTTGTTCAGCTGGTCTAGCAATGTTCATGACATCAATCATCCTTACTATCTGTGTCTCTTGACTGATTTGCAGTGATTTAACCTATCTAGGAAGATGTTGATTGATTTTAGTTAGGTTTGTGATTCTTTCTTCTAATGTATCTGATGCTTTGCTTGTAGTTGATCCTAAAGACTCAAAGAAATCTGGTATCTCTTCCTCATGATAATTGGTGTCATTACAGTGAGATGTCATATTTTTCTTTCATCTAGCAGTTGTCTCATGTTGATTCTTGCTTCTTTATACTATTCATAGAACATCTGAATTTCAAGTTTTTTATTTTGAATATTTTTATCAAGTCTGTACTTCTCCATTGTATGAACTTTTATCTTAAGCCTTTAAGCTTTCGAAGAAGAGACTTATCTCTAATACCAATTTTTTTTATTAATGGGAAGTATGTACTGAGAGGGGAGGGGTGAATCAGTACCTCTAAAACTATTTGTATCCCTTTTCTCAGTTAACCTTTGTAATCAATTGTATATCCATTCAATCTTATTTATACTATCTTGATGTGAGTTATATCAATTCATAACATTAACATACATGTGAGCATTCATAGAAATATTCATGAAAGTAAATTGACACATAACACAAGATATGATATCGTAGAAAACTCCTGTGAGGAAGTAAAAACTGCGGTGGTGATGGCACCCACAAAATCTTCACTATCTACAGATTGGAAGGGGGCAGTTAAGGCTTACAATTTTGATCACTTTTGATGATCTACCCTGTTAGGAGTATCAGTGGAGACTTGTTAAATTCTACTCTCTTAAGAGATTTAGCAACACTGTTGAGTGTGCACTCGGTTAAGTGATTTTTTGTTGGACTGTTAAATCCACCTTCCTTGAAAGGACTTCTACACTTTGCTCCCCCTGTTAGAATGATAGAAAGTTTCAAATTGACCTGGTAAATGCAATCTCCTATTGCTGATATAGATCCAATTTACTTTACATGAAAAATATTATCACCTAATTATGATTTAATAATACCTCTGATTCTCGATATGCTTTGTTCTTGGTTTCGATAACCAAATTCACCTTTTGTTGTTCTTGTTCTTGAAACTCTCAATATGATTCATAGATGTGCTTGTCTGATTCATTCATGTTCTCTTTCTTCACATATTTTTTTAATGAATGTTTTCATCATCTATTTATAGATGGATTGACTTCATCAAGTTTTGATAAGAACAATGATAACTCTAATATTATGTTTACAAGTTGTACCTAGATCTCCTAGTCTATGTGTTTTAAATTGGTTAGACTGATTAAAACACTTAAATTCATGTATCTTATCCCTAAAGAAATGGATTTAAAATAAATAAATATCCAATAAATAGAATGCACTTTCTTTATCTTATGTGGAAGTCAGATCCACTTTTTGCGGGCTACAACTGACTTTCGATTTTGTCTGTCGGTCATGCTTGACTATCCTTCGGTTTTGTTCTATCGGTTGAACTTTAACTATCTTTTCGGTCTGCATTGTATCTTGCATATCAAGTTCCTCTGTCGGGTTCCACTTTATCTTTTTGCCTTGTGATTTCGGTTTACACACTAAGTTGTGTCGTCGGTTCTCTTTGCACTTAGTCATCTTCGGTGATCTCTTAGTATCTGATCTCCAGTTTCCTCATGTCCTATCTTTCGGTGTATGTTTACTGATTGTGTTGTTTTCATACTAATGAAAAATCAATATCATCAATATAAACAAAAAAAAATAGAACACAACACCTTCTCCATTTAGCATTCATTCATCCCCTTTCGTTGGGCATATATGATACTTTATACCCTCCCAATTTACTCTGACTTTGCAATTCAGAAGAGAAAAAAAATATATTTTAAACTTCAATGATAATATTCTTCCCCGTATCGTTTACAATAATTTCTACTACAAAAACTGGCTACCATTATCCTTTGCAAAAATATGTATATCAAACCCTATCCGCCATTATTGTTCAAAACACAAGAAAATAATAAATAATGTGATTGGATTTAGGAAAACATAGACTAGAGAAAGGAGTAAATGAAATGAGAGGAAAACGAAGTAAATGAAACATTGTCTGAGTTGGATGCTAGTAACTAGGACGAGAATGAATTAAGGGAAAAATAGATTTTTTCCATTTTTTAAAGGGAAAGTTTAGTAAGTGTAAATAAAAATTAGATTTGTGTGAATAAAGAATGCATTTATGAAAATGAAAATTCACATTCCACTAATAATATAACTAGCTTCATCAAAGGTAACTTAATTTTTGGGTTTGTTAAGAACTATTACCCTGTATGATGAAAGGGTAATTTTAGATAAGTATGCATATATATATATAT
>MU227654.1:1002399-1020140 GCA_018584345.1 Thuja plicata
TATATATATATATATATATATATATTTATATATAATATTAGAATAATAATACTATAAAATATTAATCAAATAGCTCTTAAACTATATTTAGAATTATAATTTGAAATGGTGATACTAATAATTTTAGTTATTTTTAATGTTATTTATATATTTTAATTTTGGGAGTGAAAGTAATGGTATTCATGACAATGTTGATTTGAATATATGATAAAATCTTAATAGGAATAATTTTAATATAATATGGAGATTATCAACATTAAAATCATACAAAGTAAAAATAAATGTATAAAATATATATAGAGAGAGTTTAAGAATACACTAAATTGATTTGGAGCTATAGATAATTGAAAACCAAGAAAAATAGAAACTATAGTTGGAACACATAACTAAAAGCTAGAAAATATGCCCTAGCTTACAATGTTCCTTTTAATATTTTGTTGTCCTTCATAAATAAAGATGACAAGATAAACATAAATGAACCTTTTTATTTAATGATTGGTAAAATCGATAGAAATGGGGGATAAAATAATTGAAATCATAAAACGTAATATAGAAACTTCTTTTGTAAGAGTGTAATATAGAATAAAATATAAATTGGTTTATATTTAAAGAAAAAGAAAAGAAAAATTAAATTTTATTAGTATTATTGAAAATATATATCCTTTGGAATTTACTTTTCTTTAAAATAATTAGATTATTGATGTAAATGTACCATGCAACAATAAAATAGGCTTAAACTTAGGATGTTTTAAATATTTTATTACCTTTCACAAATAAAGTTATAAGAAAGGAAAAAAGGAAAATCCCTACAATTTAGGGATTTTTTTGGATGATAAGGGAATCATATTTGTTTAAAACCTTTAAAAGATAAAAAAATTTATTATCTTATAATTTAATTTGAAAACACTTATTGTAAGAGTAAGATATTATATGAACATAAATACAAACATAATTAAACATATGATAAATTTAAAATGAATGTACATGTTGACAATTGTAAACATTTGAGGAAACTTTAAAACACATATATAAAATAGAAGGGAGGAGTTAATTAAAAGTATTTTTTTGGAATGTTAAGAATTCTAAATGTTTATCTAATAAAGGTTTGAGTGAGTATTGAAGTTTGGGTGTCGACCAATCGAACAATAAGAAATTTAAATTATTTAGAGATTAATGTAGCTATCAATTTTATGATAGTTTGTCGAACACACCTTAACCCTATTTCCCTTCCTTTAGGAGATCGTCAACATATTCATTGCGCTCACATTGTTCATATGATGTGTGAAATTTTTTTGTCACATTTAGATGGGGTGTATGTTGTGCATTAGTTATATGCTAAATTAAAAAAAAAAATACAGGTTGTGTTAGGTTTCATTTAGAAAAAAATTTAGGCATGACATTTCTTCTCTACATTCTTCCAATATTTATAACTAACAGAGACCAAGTATCGTTGCATCTTCACATTCCAATAAGAATACTCAGATCAATCAAATGTAGGGATTGTTATCTTGTACACCATCAAGATCTCCCTAAGTGGTTAAGCTCTTCTCCAAGGAACCAAATATTTGATACCAATTATTGAGTGCACATAAAAGTTGAGAGGGCGAGTGAATCAATTATCAATAAGAACTTTGTTTTTTTTAAAATAAAGTGCAAATAAACTTACCTTTAATTCATTAACCATAGAAAGATATGAACATGAAAGAGCACAAAAAATATCATACATAAGGATCATCATATTTATGTGGAAAACTATGTTAATGAAAAAACTACATAGAAGACAAATTCTCAGATATATGAGCACATATTAGGGAAACACTAGTTAAGGTGATTTTATATAGAAATGATCATTGATCTAGGTGGATTTAGAGAACCATAAAATTTCATAGTCTCAAATCCAAGGAAAAATGATGCTAAGTCATAGTGCTTGTCACATTGATTCTGGAACTATATTCGGTTTTAAAAATGGAGTCCGTATGCAAAAGTTATGTATGGTCAAAGTTGTCAGGAAAAGGGTTGACCAAAGGACATCAACATGATGTCAGTAGCTTAGTCAACATCTTCATCCAATCCTATAAAGAGAAGTGGCAGTCGAAATGGTGATGTATTAGTAAAAAAAATTGACACATGGAAGGTTTATAGTGTCAGGGTCTAAGTGGCATTGGATGTGGACGAATTAGCTTGTGCTACGTGGTACCTTGGTAGTGGATAAGGTGGTTTCTTCTTCCAAAATATCCTTATAGGTGTCCTTCTCATAACCTACTAGTTATTGCTAGCTTACTCTACCGTTTACGCATTTGATAAAATAGTTGGTCATATTGTGTTTTGTCCTTCCCATTAGTGCAGAAAAGACAAAAATCAAATAAGACAAAAATGTTAACATCCCAATTATTGAGACTAGAATCTCCAACCACGTACTTAGAAGTAGCCTACGAAACCATTTCTCCATGCTATATTTATGGGATAGTTATTGAACGACTTTTTAGTTATCTAAACAAATGCAAACTTCTAACAAATTAATATCCAAAATAGAACATATCTAATATTTTGAATATATGGAAAAATCATATGGGCCATTGTTTAAATATTAGTAAATCTGATTCTTAAATAATGTTAAGGATCTACATGGGCTATTTACTGAAGATTTATTTATCATTTAGGGGAGAACGGTTATCCTAGTGGTTATTTGATTTTAAGCTAAATTGGGCATATTTTATGTATAAAAGGAGTCATTTTCCTTTATAAATACAATTAGCCTAAGAAGGGGTGATTGGTCATAGTTGGGAGAGAATTTTTTGAGATTGGAGAATTATTTCTTGGAGGAAAAATTATTTGTGAGAAGAGAATTTGCAAGGTGTTATTACACACCAAAAATTGTAAAGTGAGAGATTGTGAGGAAATTGTATGCAGGTTCTGAAATCTTAGGTGTTGTAACAAAGCATAGTTTTGCTTGGCGATATAAATAAAGTGGTCTCAGCATTGAGAAGAGGACCCAAAGACGTAGTCCTTATAGGACAAACATTGTTATCAACCTATGTTTGATACTTCTATCTTATGTCTTATTATTCTTCTATCTCATGTCTCACATTCTCCTTAATTTATTTCTTCTATTTCATTTCTTTTTAAATTCCTATTCTAATTAATTTATTTTAGTAATTAGTTAAGTTATTTAAATTTTATAAAAGTGTCCTTAATTGTAATTTCAACGGATAAAAACAATAATTAAGCAATTCTTCCTGGATCAGGAAAATTGTAATTGGAATTAATTTACAAGTTTTATTGTAAACACTAGTTATAGATCAAGTGGTATTAGAGCTTGTTTTGCAGGAAATTGTAGAGTGAATGTTAACTAGGTTGAGATTGAAACAAGGAGAAGCTTCTCTTAAAGAGTTCAATCCAGAGCTTGGGAAAAGAAGGACTTTTTCTCGGTCAAAGATGGCACATGTGTAGGAGATTTTCCTTTGAGCTAGTTGTGGACTGTATGTTTGTCCTTGATGACAATATATAGTATGCAGCAGTGTCCTGTATGTAATTCTTAGTATGGATATGTTGGAGCCTTGCGTGTTTATTTTTATGTTGTAGACATATTCATTATGCTATGTTCATAGACACAAATTCATTTGTGCAGTTGAAGTTGAGTAATGATGACCTATTTGGCAGTTACAGTTTCAGGAGATTGTTTATTAAGAGTCGACAATATTTTTATTGTTTTCTTAGTTGCACCTATCTTTTGGATATGCATGTTTGGATTCTGGTTTAGTTATTAGTTTAGAATTTTTGGTGAAGAGTGCTTAATGAGTTTCATCTAGAGAGTAAATTTTGAGTTAATTTGGCGGAGCCAACTGTGTGAAGCGACGCATCTACTCGTCTTGAGTTGTGCAGTTCTATTTGTGTTGTGTGCATAGTTTGGATGACAAAGAAGTTGGTGAAGAGTTTCCTACAAGATGACTTGATCATATCTTTGGAGGAAGATACTTATTGAAGATCATTTTGTGATCACTATGGGTGGAGAATGTGCGTAAGAAGAAGAGAAAAATGTTTGTTGCATTGGGCCAATAAAGCTATATCATTCATCAGTTGAAGATCTATGTGAAGAAGAAGAGAGTGTATAAAATTCACTAGATCTAATCAAGACAACAGGTCTAATTCATAGTTCAATATCATATATCTAGAGTATATCAATTGTGTAGAAGGTTGCAGCCTTCATTATTTGAGTAGTGTGCTCACAGATAGTGTGTCCTCACCTCTAATAGGGTTATTTGTAAAATAATCCTAACACGGTCTGGCCTTTGACCAGGTCATTGTACTTAATGCATTGTAGAGATCAACTCCTAACAGGGTTATAGGATCTTCTAATAAGGATCAATATACACTAGTGCAGTTCTTTGTGGGTGCTAATTCCCACTGGGTTTTTTTACCTATTTTGGGTTTCCCCGTAACCAAAATTGTGGTGATATAATCTATGTTAACTTGTTGTGTTTATGCTTAATTTTATTCTATACTTAATTGGATAAATAATTGAATCTTGTAGATAACTAATTCACCCCCTCCCCTCTCAGTTATCTCTTGGGACTACTCCTAACAATTGGTATGAGAGCCAAGTGCCTTGGAGAGAAATTTTAACAACTTAAGGTTGATTAGATGGCATACTTTAGAAAAGAGAGTCCTAAGTTTGATGGAGAGAATTATCTTTAGTGGAAAAAAAATGATAACACATTTGCAATGCATTGGTTTTGAGATTTATGAAGTATCTACTCAAAATGTTGATGTTCCTTCTTTAAAAGACCTTGCAGAAGAAGATACTATTGTTAAACAAAAGGAAGTATTCACCAAAATTGTAATTGCAAATGAAGCCCTTATAAGTGCATTATCTGACAGTGAGTTTTCTGAGATTAAGAAAGTAGATAGAGCCTATACAATATGGAACTATGTAGAAGACATGTTTTTAGGAGATATCCAAGCAAAGAATGGATGCAGAAAGATATGGAAGAAAAGATATAACAATTTAAAGATGCTACCTGAAGAAAACATCAGAGCATATAATCAAAGGATTTATGAAGTAGTTACAGGAATCAGGAACAATGATGGAGAAATTTTAGAGTAAGACGTAATGGATAAATTCATGACTACACTGACAGCAGATTATGATAGCAAGATAAAAATCTTAGATGAGACTATGCAATTTTCAAAATACTTCAAGAGAGAGACCTTGATAAAAAAGAAATCAGCATTTGAGATATCAAAATTGAAGGCAGAACCTAAAAGTGAAACAACATTCAAAGCCTCAGTCCATGGTAAGAAATCTTTGAACACTTCTGGTAATTTTAATAATGAAGATGAGGATAAAGAACTAGAAGAATTCATTGCTATGATCAGTAAGAATGAAAGAAAAGGAAAAGGAAAATATGAAGGACATTTACCATTCAAATGATTTTTATGCAACAAGGTTGGTCATTTTGCATCTAAGTGGCCTACAAGAGTCAAGAAGTACAAAACAAATTGCAAGCCTAAATATACAAAGGAGTGCTACTATGTTGAAGATGGAGTGACATATGAATATTTAGGAGAAGATGAAATTGGATTCATTGCAATTGAAGATATGGAAAAAATGTTTGATGAAATGGACATTGAAGATTAAAAGAAAGCACAAGAGTTGGCATTAATTTCCCAAGAAGACATCAGAACAAACTAGATCATTGACAGCGGGTGTTCACATCACGTGACAGGAGAAAAAGATAGATTTGTACATCTAGATAATTACAAAGGCGGTATGGTTATATTTGGAGAGAGAACTCCTAAGCCTATCATAGGTAGAGGAGCTATCACTTTAGGGGGAAAGAACAACACTGATGATGTTTTGTATGTTGATGGTTTACATCATAACCTATTGAGTGTTGGATAGTTCCTTGACAAAGGATATCAGTTGGAATTCAAAAAAAACAAGTGCATCATTAATAAAAAAGGAGTTATGATTGCAGTAGGTTCAAAGACTTAAGGTAATGTTTTTCAGCTCAATTCTAAAGCAAGTTGTTTTGTTGCTAAAGTAGATGATAGTTGGTTATGGCACAAAAGATTATGTCATATCAATTTTGACAATATAGTAAAGATAAGCAATGTAAAGGTAGTAAGAGACCTTCCCAGTATTGCAAGACCAGTTGATACTATGTGCAGGGAATGTGTAATGGGAAATCATGTAAGGAACTCATTCAGAAGTAAACAAGACTCAGCAAATTTTTTTTTTGGATCTAGTACATATAGACTTATGTGGACCTACTCAAACAAGATCATACTATGGTGAAAAGTACTTTATTTTGTTTTTTGATGATTATCCCAGAATGATGTGGGTTGCATTCTTAAAAGATAAATTTGAAGCATTTGGTAAGTTCAAAATATTCAAACGTAAAGTTGAAAATAAGTCTGGATTAAAGATAAAATGCCTAAGATCATATAGACAAGGAGAATTCACCCCTGACAAGTTTTATGAGTATTGCAAAGAACATGGGATCAAAAGACAACTAAGTGCACCTAGAACCCCTTAGCAGAATGGAATTGTAGGAAGAAGAAATAGGATCATACTTGACATAGCACACACTATCAGGATTGAAGGAAAAGTTACAGACACCTATTGGATAGAAGCAGTCAATCTTGTAGTTTATACTATCAAAAGGATTCAATTAAGGCTAGGTGCAGAAAAGACACTTTATGAACTTTGGTTTGGAAATGTTCCTACAGTAAAATACTTCAGAATATTTGGAAGCAAGTGTTACATCAAGAGAGATGATGGAGTTGGCAAGTTTGATGCTAGAAGCGATGAAGGTATTTTTCTTGGTTACTCTACCAAAAGAAAAGCTTATAGATGTTTTAACTTGAGACTGAAGAAAATAATTGAAAATACTCATGTGAATATTTATGAGAAGTTTATGATTCAAGAGAGATATTATGATTATTCACCTATGATTGAAGATGAAACAAGACCTATCAGTAAAGAAACTATTATTGAAGAAATGTTTGACTGCATTGATGTATCATGCAATGACCCTTAACCAAGTGAAGAGGAATCACATATAATAGATGAGAATTTCACACCTAAAGTTCCAAAATTTGCATCTAAATATCATTCAAAAGAAGATATCATTGGAGATTAGAGAAGTAAAGTTATGACAAGATCTACTGAAAAAGGTTTAACAGTTGATGAAGAGGTATGTTTAATTCACAAATTGAACCTTTAAGTGTTGAAAATGCATGTAATGATGCAGATTGGCAGAAAGCAATGAAAGAAGAGTTAGATCAGATAATTAAGAATGACACATGGGAATTAGTCCCTAGACCTTGTGACAAAAATGTGATTGGAACCAAGTGGATATTCAGAAACAAGATGAATGAAGATGGTACAATAGTAAGAAACAAAGCAAGACTGATATGTAAAGGATATGCGTAGGGAGAAGGTATTGATTATTCAGATACATTTTCTCCTGTGAGAAGACTAGAAGAAATAATATTGGTTTTAGCTTATGCAACATTCAAGAACTTTAAAGTATATCAGATGGATGTCAAGTCAGCATTCATGAATAATGACTTGAAGGAAGAAGTCTACATAGAACAACCTGAAGGATTTAGTTTATCAGACAAACCTAACATGGTATGCAGACTGAAGAAAGCCCTCTATGGACTTAAGCAAGCCCCTAGAGAATGGTATGAAAGACTAGATGGTTACTTGAAAAAGATCAGATTCAGGAAAGGAGTGGCAAATTGTAACTTATTCATAAGAGAGACATCTGAATGATTATTACTTGTTGCTATTTTTGTTGATGATATTATTTTTGGTGGTAATGAAAAGCTTAGTGTAGACTTTTCTCAAGAAATGCAGAGCAAGTTTGAAATGACCATGATTGGACCTATCAAATACTTTTTGAGATTAAATGTACAACAAACAGACATAGGTATATTCATTAATTAGTCTAAGTATGTGAAAGAAATATTGAAGAAATTCAAGATGGAAGATTGCAAGCCAGTAACCACCCCCATGGTAATAGGAAGAAAGATTTCTAAAGATGATGATTCTACAATAGTTGACAAGACAATAGACAAGTCTATGATTGGAAAACTCATTTATCTTACTCAATCTAGACCGGATATTTCTAATGTAGTTGGCATTGTCGAAAGATTTGCAGTTGAACCTAAACAAAATCACTTAATGGAAACAAAAAGAATATTCAGATACTTAAAAGGGACTATAAACTATGGTTTATGGTATCCTAACTGAGAGAATGTAGAACTTCATGTGTATACAAATGTAGATTGGGAAGGTTGTGTTGATGACAAAATGTGTACCTCAGCAGGAGCAGTATTTCTTAGAAACATATTAGTTACTTGGACAAGCAAAAAGAAGAATTGTAATTCTCAGTCAATAGCAGAAGCATAGTATGTTGCAATAGGATTAAATTGTTCTACAATTGTTTGGATCAAGCATATGAGAAAAGAATTTGGAATTCAGATTGATTATCCTATTGTTATTCATTGTGACAACACTAGCACTATCAATATGTCAAAGAATATTGTGATGCATGCAAAGACAAAACACATTGAAATAAAATATCAGTTTCTAAGAGTCTAGAAAGTTGCAAATAAAGAAGTAAAACTGGATTATGTGAGCACTAAAGAACAATTAGCAGACATATTCATAAAGCCTTTATCAAAATATACTTTTGTGTATCTCAGGGAGAAGCTAGGAGTAATTCCCTTTCCTGAGTCTAATTATAATTTGCAGCAAGTGCATCAGTCCTTTGTGACTGATGAATGGTTGACTACTCTACCTCAGGAGTAGTACCTATGCTTATTTGTTTTTGGAACCCTTTTCCATTGATATCAAAAGGGGAGTATATAGTCTGAGGGAGTATACAGTCATGAAATATTAAATGTAGTATAAGGAGATGTAGTAGTTAAGGGGATTTTTTGATGAGGATATTGAGAAGACTATAAAAAAAAGAAAGAATACTTTTAGTTGATGTGTTTTTCATATCAGATGTTGCCATCATTGTAAAAGGGGGAGATTGTTGGAGATTTTCCTTTGAGCCAGTGGTTGACTATATGTTTGTCATTGATGAAAACATATAGTATGCAGCAGTGTCCAGTATGTTATTCTTAGTACTAATATGTTTCAGCCTTGCACGTTTATTTTTAAGTTGTAGACATATTCATTATGCTATGTTCATAGATGTAGATCTAGTTGTGTAGTTTAATTTGAGTTATGATGATCTATATTCGAGTTACAATTTCTAGAGATTGTTTATTAAGAGCCGACAATATTATTATTGTTTCTTTATTTGTGCCTATCTTTTGGATATACGTGTTTGGATTTGTGTTTAGTTATGAGTTTAGAATGTTTTGTTAAGAAAGCTTAACATGTTTCATTCAGAGATTGAAGTTTGAGTTAATTTAGTGGAACTGAGCGTATGAAGCTATGCGTCTACTCATCTTGATTTATGGGGTTCTATTTGTGTTACATGCTTAGTTTGGCCAACAAAGAAGTTGTTGAAGAGTTTCCTACAAGCTGACTTGATCATATCTTTGAAGGAAGATACTTATTGCAGATCATTTTGTGATCACCATGGGTGGAGAATGCGAGTAAGAATTAGAGTAGAATGTTTTTTGTATTGGGTGAGTAAAGCTATATCATTGATTAGTTGAAGATATATGTGAAGAAGAAGAGAGTGTATACAATTCAATGAAACTGATCAAGATAGGAGGTCTAATTCACAGTTCAATATTAGATATAGTGTATATCTATTGTGCAGAAGATTGCAGCCTTCATCACTTGAGTAGTGTACTCACAAACAGTGTGTCCTCACCTCTAACAGGGTTATTTGTAAAAGACTCCTAATAGGGTCTGACCTTTGACTAGGTCACTATACTTAATGCATTGTAAATATCAACTCCTAACAGGTTTGTAGGATCTTCTAACAGGGATAATTATACACTAGCGTAGTTCTTTGTGGGTTCTAATTCCCACTAGATTTTTTTACCTATTTTGGGTTTCCCCGTAAACAAAATTGTGGTGTTATAAAATGTGTTATCTTGTTGTGTTTATGCTTAATTGTATTCTATACTTAATTGGATAAATAATTGAATCTTGTAGATAACAAATTCACCCCCCCTCTCAATTATCTCTTGGGACTATTCCTAACAGCATGAACAAAATCTTGCTATGTTTGATACAAAAGCCTTCCAGAGAGATATTCTGGAAATGAAGACATTGATGGACATTTTGATCCAAGAGAGGTATGAACTACATACAAGAAAGGAAGACAAGGCTAGGAAGAAGGAGGAATCTAAATCCTCATCAAAAGGTGGTAAAGGAAAAGGAGTATGAGGTGGTGGTGACCCTCCTGAACCTCCATCCCCATCTTCTTCATCTTCTTCATCATCTTCTTCTTCCTCTAAATCTTCTAAAAAGGAACAATGTGTGCAAACTAACACACCTTTGTTAAAAATGGATGTTAAATTTTAGTTTCCTATATATAACAGTGAATTAGATGCTGATAAATTGGATGCTTAAACATATTGAAGTGTATTGTAGGGTTCAACAGATCTTGGATGATTCTTCCAAAATCCACCTAGCTACTCTTCAAATGGGAAGCACTGCATTAGTTTGGTGGGAGAGTAAGATTCGAGATGATCTTTATACACATGGTAAAATTATTTCATCTTGCTATGAATTTACCTCTTATTTAAAGAAACATTTTTATCCTTTGGGTTATATGCAACTTGTTATCGACTGGTGAAATTTAAGATTGGGTAAAGGAAAGTCTATGTAAGAGTATACACAGTTGTTTAGGAAGAAATCACTTACTCTTGGTATCCCACTTTATGCACAAGAAACTTTATCAAAGTATATAGGTGGATTAAATTTACATTTGAAACATATAATATGGATGTTTAGTCCATCTAACTTTGATGAAGTGTGTGTACAAGCAACCCATATTGAAGCGGGTGGATGAAACACAAGTTTTAGTGCAAAGAGGGAATTTGTTCCTCTTTAAGGAAACAAGAAGGGTAAGAACTAAGCTACTATGAAGAAAGAGGAAGGTGAAAATCCTACTTGTTCACATTGTCAAAAGAAAATGCATGAAGATGCAAAGTGTTGGAAATTGCATCCAGAATTGAAACCATGAAGGTTTAAGAAGGATCATAAAGGAAAGAAAAAGACCACAGCTATGGTGCAAGACCTCAGTTTAGAATCTAGTGATGAAACAAAGATATCAGTTGTCTGTTTGAAAGGTAAAGTTATGTTAATTCAACCACTAATGTTTCATGTTCTACTTCCAAAATTCATATTGTTCCTGAAGATAGTAAAAGATGTGAACTTTTTCATATAAGGCCGATTTCAAAGAACACTAAAATCAACACATTGATAGATAGTGGGTTTGAAGTTAATTTAATTTTAGAGGAAGTTGTTAAATAGTTGGGGTTGGAAACTAAGCCACATAAGAGACCTTATCCTTTGGTTTGGGTGTGGATGACATTAGATTGCAATTTACATAACAATGTAAGTTCAAATTTGCAATAACATCTAAGTACATAAATGAGGTTAAATTTGATGTGGTTACACTTGATATCTTTGGGATAGTGTTGGGTAGTCCATATTTATATGATAGGAAAAATATGTTCTATAGGGAGCATAAAAATTATCACTTATTTAAAAATAGAATTGAATACTTTGTAAAAGCTCATCGCATGAAGAATGTTGTATCAATTGTAAATACAGGGCAATTGAAAATGATTGTAAATACAAGCAGTAAACTGACTCTCATGTCTGTTGCAGCTAGTCAGGATCAGGTGCAAGTAAAATCAAGTCCTCTGGTAGTGATGGTAACAGAGAGTTTGAGTGATTCATTTTTTAATCATGTTTTTGTATAAGAGATCCAAAGTTTTGATACTTTTTCCTTTTCATCAATTTGTTGAGTATTGTTTCTTATTTTCCTATTAGTTGGTACTATGTGGGTGATGGATGTAAAAATGTTCACTAGTGGATGTGTTGGAGATTGTGTTAGTAGTATTATTTCATTTCTCATTATGTTTGTGATGAGTCAGGTATTCATAATTCCAATAGGATGTACACATGATAATAGACAAGTGAGGCAAACATTCCATCACTTGAATTGTACATAAAAAATGACCTTTTGGAGGTCCAAAAGATTCTCAATGGGGAGGAATGATCCAAGTGGATCCAGAGAACCTAAAAATTTCACATTCTCAAATCGAAGGACAAAATGATTCCAAGTTGTAGTGATCATCGCACTGATTCTGGAACTATATTTAGTTTTGAAAACGGAGTCCGTATGAAAAATATGATTGGTCAAAAATGTCAGGAAAAGGGTTGACTACATGACATCAGCATGAAGTCAACAACTTATTCAAAATCTTTATCCAATATTGTAGAGATAAGTGGCAGTCAAACTGGTGATGTAGCAGTCAAAAAATTGACACATGGCAGGTTTATAGTGGTAGGGTCTAAGTGGCATCGGATGTAGATGAATTAGCTTGTACCACATGGCACCTTGGTGGCAGATAACGTAGTGGTTTCTTCCATAATATCCTTCTGGGTTTTGAACTCATGACCCCCAAGTTATTGCTTGCTTCCTCTACTATTACGCCACTCGCATATGTGATAAAATAGTTGGCGGTATAGTATTTTGTCCTTTTCATAGTACGAAAAAGATGAAAATAAATAAGACAAAGGCATTAACATCCCAATCACTATGACTAGAACTTCCAACCACCTACTTGAATGTAGCCTAGGAAACCACTTCTCCATGCTATGTTTATGGGATAATTATTGGACGAACTCATTCAACGTCCTAACAAACTAATATTTAAAATAGAACTTATCTAATATTTAGAATAAATGGAAAAATTATATGGGCCATTATTTAAATATTAGTAATCTGATTCTTAAAATAATGTTAAGGATCTACATGGCTATTTATGAAATATTTATTTTTTATTTAGGGGAGAATGGTTATCCTAGTGGTTATTTGGTTTTAAGCCAAATTGGGCAAATTTTTCATATAAAAGGAGTCATTTTCCTTTGTAAAGACAATTATCCTATGAAGGGGTGATTGATCATAGTTGGGAGAGAATTTTTGGAGATTGGGGAATTATTTCTTGGAGGAAAAATTCTTTGTGAGAAGAAAATTTGCAAGGTGTTATTACAGGCCAAAATTGTAAAGTGACAGATTGTGAGGAAATTGTGTGCAGGTTTTGAAAGCTTGGGTGTTGTAACAAAGCATAGTTTTTCTTAGCGATAACAATAAAGCAGTCCTAGCATTTAGAAGTGGACCGAGAGATGTATTCCTTATAGGATGAACTCCGTTGTCAACCTGTGTTTGATCCTTCTATCTTATGTCTTATTATTATTCTATTTCATTCTGCTCTATCATTTCAGTTTAAATTCTTATTCTAATTACTTTATTTTATTAATTATTTAAGTTCTTTAAATTTTGAAAAAGTTTCCTTAATTGTAATTTCAATGGTTAAAAAGCATAATCATGCAATTCTTCCTGGATAAGGAAAAACTATAATTGGAATTAATTTACAAGTTTTATTGTAAACACTAATTACAGATCAATCATTGTGAGAGGCTCATTGCCCAAAGAAAGAAGGCACAGTTCACAGATGAAGAAGGCTAAAAGACAATATATTGACCACTAAGGCACAAATATTTCACAACTAAATTATCTGTAGATACCTTTAGCTTACTCCTTCTAGTAGCTAAAACATGAAAGTTCACACTTATCTACACTAAATTCATGCTACATTATTTATACAAGGAGACAAACCCTCTTTCATATACATACCAATCGCATATGCACACACTAGTATATAGCACTTGCACAATTATAAACACATGCCACACCTTTTCATCAATAATTCATCCTTTATTCATATGAAGAATTCATTTGCAAAATCTCCCACTATTAGCTAAGCAGGTAGAAAAATACAATTTGAATTAGGTCAACACTAACAATTCCTATAGTTGAAAGGATTGAGAAGTGGAACACAAAATACCTTATGTAGGATGAGAAACAACATCATAAACATTATGTTCCATCTCTCATTCATCAAGATAATTAATTAGAAAGTAACCACCCAAGGTTGGTCAATCCTAGAGTAAGAACACCATAAAACTTTGAAACCATGCCTCTAAAATTAAAAATTTCATACCAACTTAATTGAATTAAACTAAGGATACTAAAATATGAGTTCCAAAACTAAAAATTCAGATACTACACTAAGAGAAATACTAAGCATGTATTCAACATATAAAATATTTTCAAATATAGTCACATGAAGAAATGCAACAATTCCACTAGACTGTAATCCAAAGAAAAAATTATTGAATCCAATATCTTCAAACATTATCCAAAAACATACAAAAACCTCATTAGTATATTTTCAGCATAAATAATATGTGGAGCATGATTCAAATCACAACTGCATAAGAAATAATCACTAACAACAATAACAACAACAATATGTTGACATCAATAAAAAAACATACATACTCATCAGTCATGAAACGTACTCAATTAACAACTCATTCTTCTCAATCCTACAATAGGGGAGTCATTTTCCATAGCAGTATCTTTTTATTCTCAAATAGGATGTAAATATGAAATTTAACACCTGGTGGATCCTCAAATGGGTGTTCAAATCTAGAATCTTGATACTCATCTTTATTTAGAGTATCTAAAATAATTCTCTTTTTGTTAGAATAGTCCCAAAGGATAACTAAGAGGGGGGGGGGGGGGTGAATCAGTTATCAGTAACTTTAGTTCTTTAAATTTAGAATAAAACAAAGTAAATTCTCAATTAGATAACAGAGTACACAACACACAATTTGATTACAGGGAAACCAAATGGTAAAAACCCCAGTGGGAATTAGCACCCACATTGAACTATACTTGTTTATAGTAATCCCTGTTAGAAGATATATCAACCTTGTTAGGAGTTGTACTTTACAATGCAATAAGCATAGTGACCTAGTTAAGGGTCGGAGCCTATTAGGATTCTTTTACAAATAAACCTGTTAGGGGTGGTGGACTCAATGTCCAAAATCTCATTGCTTGGTGGTGAAGGCTACAACCTTCTATATAACAGATATGCACTATATTTGATGATGAACTGTAGAGTAGACCTAATTTCTTGATAAGTTCTAGTTTATTGCAATCTTTCACTTCTTCTTCACATAGACTCTTGATGAATGAACCAACTCTGATAATCTTTTCTGTACATCTTTCTTATCTTTTTGTATCATTCACACTTACCGTCTCACCTTTGACTTTCTATAAGTATCTTCCCCAAAGTATGAGATCATGGGACCTGTAAGAAAACTCTTCATAACATCCTTGTTGGCTCTACTAAGCATGTAAGCATTATTACAACCGTGCAAGTATAAACCAAATAGACGTGATGCTTCATTAAGTCAGCCTCAACAATTTAACTCTAACTTTGCAATCTTCTTGAAACATGTTTTGCACCTTTGGATTAATATCATCAACTCATAACTAATCATGAATATACACACACATATACAGAAGATAGGCACAACTCAATAAACACGTGATATACATCAACCCTAAACAGTTACACTTCCAGAACTGTAAGTGCCAATAAGAGAATTACATAACTTTACTGAAACATCATATTTGGTTCTGCGTGTATGAACATAACATAATAAACAGGTCAGAAACATGTATCTATCCACACAAGTCTTCATATCATCATTCTGATAAGTACGTATAGAATTACTACTATGTATTATATGTTGTCATTAATGACAAACATGCAATCAATCAACTGCTCACAATCAAATCTCCAACAATCTCCCCCTTTGACATTGATGGAAATGTATGATATCAGAAACATCCTTCATTCATGGTGTCCTCTTTCTTTTACAATCTTCTCGATATCCTCATCAAAGATTTCTCTATACTACTGTAGTTCCTCTATTTGTGTTTTTGTTCCATGTATATACTCCCCCTTAGTACATACTCCTCCTTAATATATACTCCCCCTTTGACATCAATGGCAAAGGGTGCCATAGTCCTTTAGGTACAAGTACTACTCTAGAAGTAGAGTAGTCAACCATTGATCAGTCACTTAATGACTGATGTCTTTGCTGCTTCTTCTAAATAGACTTAGGAGAGGGAATTACTCCCAACTTCTCCCTGAGATAGTCAAAAGTATCCTTTGATAAAAGCTTTGTGAAAATATCCGCCAACTATTCTTTGGTGTTCACATAGTCGAATTTAACTTCTTTGTCTGCAACCATTTCTCTTAAGAAATACTACTTGATCTCTATGTGTTTTTTCTTTGCATGCATCACAAGGTTTTTAGACATGTTGATAGTGCTAGCATTATCACAATGAATAATGATAGGATAATCAACCTGAATGCCAAAGTCTTTAACCATCTAGTTGATCCAAACCATGGTTGAACAATTTAGTACTGCTGCGACATATTCAACTTCCGCTGTTGACTGAGAAATACAGTTCTACTTCTTGCTTATCCAAGAAACCAACCTGTCTCCAAGGAATACTGCTCCTCCTGAAGTGCTCTTCCTGTCATCAATACAACCTGCTCAATTTGCATCTGTATACACATGAAGCTTTACATTCTTTGATTTAGGATACCATAAACCATAGTCTATCATTCCCTTTAGATATTTGAATATCCTCTTGATTGCCATTAGGTGACTCTGCTTGGGTTCAGCTGCAAATCTTCCAATGATGCCAACAACATTAGATATGTCAGGTCTAGATTGAGTTAGATAAATGAGTTTACCAATCATAGATTTGTACAATGTTTTATCAACTGTTGTGGAATCATCATCCTTTGAAAGCTTTCTTCCTGTTATCATGGTAGTGCATACTGGCTTACAGTCCTCCATCTGGAAGGTATTCAATATTTCCTTCACATATTTTGACTTATTAATGAATATACCTTTATCTATTTGTTTTACATTCAGTCCCAAAAAGTCTTTTATAGGACCAATCATACTCATTTTGAATTCATTCTGCATTTCTTTTGCAAATGTTGTACTGAGCTTGTCATTACCTCCAAAGATAATGTCATCAACAAATATGGCAACTAATAGTAATCCATCAGGTGTCTCCCTTGTGAATAGGTTGTAATCTATTGCTCCTTTCTTGAATCCAATCTTGGTAAGATAACCATCAAGTCTCTCATACCAAGCTCTTGGGGCCTTTTTAAGAGCATAGAGTGCTTTCTTCAATTTGCATACCATGTCTGGTTCATCTAAAAGACTAAATCCTTCAGGTTGTTCAATGTAGACTTCTTCATTCAAATCACCATTCAGAAAAGATGATTTTACATCCATTTGATAAACTTTAAAGTATTTGAATGTTGCATATACCAAAAACAATTTAATGGCTTCTAGTCTACTCACAGGGGTAAATGTATCAGTGTAGTCTGTTCCTTCTCTCTACGCATATCCCTTGGATACCAATCTTGCTTTGTTTCTTACTACTGTACCATCTTCATTCATCTTTTTTCTGAATACCCACTTTGTTCCAATCACATTTTTGTCACGGGGTCTAGGGACCAATTCCCATGTATCATTTTTAATTATCTGATCTAATTCTTCTTTCATTGCATTCTTCCAATCAGAATCATTACAAGCATCTTCAACACTTAAAGGTTCAATCTGTGAAAGTAAA
>MU227654.1:1055918-1073852 GCA_018584345.1 Thuja plicata
AGTAGGATTAGATCATGAAGCTATGTTATCTATGGTGTTGTTCTTGTCTTACTTATGTAGTCATGTATGTTTTCTATGATTAATTGCTCTTTACTTCCATATCTTTATGTATGTATGTTGAGTTAGACTCCTTGGTTTGGGGGCTCATATCCCTAACTTAGTGATATTCTACCTCGTTGCAATCCACTAGGATCCTTTTCCTCTAACTTTATCATGAGCACATTCAATTTTCGTACTCCTGCTAAAGTGGGGGCTTAATGTATCATCTTAAAATGGAAGAACTTCCATGTTAAGAGCATTTAGCCCTCCTTAGGGGATGTTTTTTACCTCTACCATATTATCCTCCTATTTCTGCATCATCTCATGCTTTTGTGCTGGTTCAGGACCCTGATTGGGCCTCTCCGGGCACCTCCTACCCCACCTGGCATATTTTCCAAGGGTTCTCGCCCCCTTGGTAAAGGTTGACCTCAACCTTGACATAGGTCAGGGTCAACCTCAACCCTGACCAGGGTCCCCCTTTCAAAACAAGAAGCTTGTCAACTGCCGGGAGTCATCAAAAATTTAGTTTTCCCGCTTTGAGGTCGGCTATTTCGAGTTCCAAAGTGTTGATTCCTAAATTATATTTAATATAGGTCCTTTTCTAGGGGAATGGATCTAATTGGAATTTAATTATCCTTTTTATTCCTCCTTAGAATATTGTGCCCTTATTTCATATAAAAGGGAGCCTTCTCCTCTCATTTTCTCTAACCATCATCAAGCAAACGAAGCCTTCTAAGTGCAAAAATCTCTAATCAAGATTTTGTCAAAAAGCATGAGGTTCAAGCATCCATTTCCAAGCTCTCAAGGTGTTCAAGTCTTCCTCTCAAGTATTCAAATTCTCTATTGAAGATCAAGGATTCAAGCTTTCAAGCCTTTGAAGGGATTAGGTGCAAATATTCAAGATTCATCATTCAAACCCTAGATCTAGCCTTCATGGTGGTGTGATCTTCCTTCAAGATCCTTTGTACATCCTCAAGACTCTTTCATCATCTCTTCAAAGTGGATTTCAAGAATTCAATCATGGAGGTTTTTGGTTTGTAAAGTCCATTGTTTTCATACTTATATATTTGCATACATTTGAATTTCAATTACACATCTATTGAATATCTTAGCTTCATTGTTACATTCAATTCTACTACTTGTTAGCATTCTGTACTTTATTGATTTCAAGGTTAATTCCTGAATCGAGGTTTGACAAAGGTAAACCCCTCCCCCACAAAAAAACAATCTCCTTTTTCTTGTAGGTACAAGTTCAGAATAGTTGATTTGAGACCAGATCTGGATACCCTTTTCGGCTTTCTTTCAGACGGTGTGAACAGATTTTCTGTCAGACCTGTGTAGGTTAGGGTTGACATTATTGGGTTAGGGTTGACATTTGTGTGTCAAGGTCGACCTTTTTCATAAGATGACATTGGAATGGAAAAATATTTCTGGGTTTTGTTTGTCTCTGCGTTCCGGTTCGGGATCAACTATCAGTTTTTCTAGAAACAGATTACAGACCTCAGAAAATAGCATTCTTTGATCTAGAATATTTCAAGGGTAGTACATTTCTCCCATTCCTTCAATTACTGTCATATATCATTTCTATACATATAATTAATAGAATTTAAGGTATCTCTCTTGTTATTCTCCTTTCCAAATAGTTGATTCATTTGTGCATTAGCCCTTATCTTGGGTTGATCAACTTGGATCTCCCATTTGTGCATTTGAGGATAAACGGGAGCATCTTATCTTCTAATTAATTACAATATACAATCAATCAAATCAATTCAATTAAGGTTAAGGAATTCAATACAATCTAGGAAACTCAAAGAACAATTTACACATCAACACATTTCCTATTTCAAACATTACATTTCAAGATAATTAATAATCTATCAAACCCTCCTTTCTTAACACATTATACATTTTTAATAAACATATCTCTATTTCAACAGCCCCCCCCCCCCCTTACATATTCGTAAGATAAGAGATAAAGGATAAATTTCTTATCTTACAATGAGTATAATCTTGTGTTTGGTTGTATGATAGATCTACTCTTATGTCATTATTTACAAAAGGAAAGTTATTATTCAGAAATATTTGTTTACATCTTGAATATTTGTTCATAAGTAGATGCTCCCATTAGGTTTTGTAACTAAGAAAGGTTGGATATCTACTTAGCATAGCCAATATTCCTTATGAAACTAACATCCAAGATATATACATGTTCTTATTTCATAGGTTTATCTCATCGTGTGATATTTAAATAATGCATTAAAATATAAGGATCAAGTACAAGCATGTCCAGGACTAACCAATCTTTATTTACTTTTTTATGAAAAACTAAATGAACATGGATCTCTCTTCATCACTCAAGGACTTGGTCAAGTGAATGATCTTAGGATTCTCATATATTGAATCAACATAGGTTATCTCTCTTGATACAATGTTTGGGCAAGATTATAAAGCCTTACATCCTCATGTACCTAAAAAAGGTTTACATATTTATAAATGTCTTTCATGTTTACTTTTTCTAGCTATAATAGCACCAAAAAGTGGCTTTCACAAAAAAAAAACTATTTATTATTTCTATGTTTTTGTGATTGAAAGGATTGATACATTGGATGAAGTATGCAAAAATATTATGAGAAATACAAAAACAAAATCTATGGTCTCCAACAGGTATATTAGTTCTTTCCCCAAGGAAGTTGACTATAGATTTTTTATTTTGAAGGGTATCCAAGTCTAGTGGCTCATGTTGGTCCCAATGAATAAGTTTCTCTATCTCTTCCTCTTTGTGTGTTTATTCTTTTTATAACTATATGAGGAGGTCTTCCTCTTCTATTTTATTGTAAAAACTATGGTCATAGTATCTATGCATTTTCAAAATTTTGTGGTTTGCTATAATTCTTATGAGAAAGAGGCAATTTTCTAACATACAAGGATCGAGTCATGCAATATTCATCCACTCCTTGCTATTTTATGTTATCTTTAGAGAATTTATAAAATTATAATCCTTTAATGATATTGGATCAACATAATATTTAGAGGGGGTATACTCATGACTAATTGGTATGGTAGTCTCATATTTGGGATTAATGTTATTACAATAGATTAAGGGAGTTGACACTCTAGGTATAGAATTTTCAACCTCATTATGATGGAATTTTATGCATGGATGATAGGTAAATGGTACATATTTCATAGAATGAATACAAGGTTAACCCAAAATGATGTTGTAAGTTAATTCAAGGTAGAAAAATTGGTAAACCATATCAACCATAGATCAAACACCAATAAAAAATGTGATTGATCCTTTAGCGAAGCACTCTTCTTCCTCATAAGCCTTGATTGTTAGTTTCTTCTTAGGATCTACTGCATTCTTAGTCAGCCCCAAATATGTAATTACTTTTTTAGTTACAAATTTTAAGACCTAGTCAACCATCTATCAAGAGAGTCTTGATTCAATGTCTATGAATGTAGGATTTTATATGCAAGGATGCATTATGAGGGTTTTGGATGGAATATTGATCATTTTAATGAAATTAGGGTTATCAAGGGAGGTGATATATCCTATAATACCTTGAAATTGATCCACTTGAAGGTCTATAAATGCTATATATTTAGGAAGAGCTTTATGTAAGATATATTTGTATTAGGGAGATAAGCATAAAAGTTTCAAGATACATATTTGGGTAGGTATTTTCCCTAAATTATCTAGGAGATTTTATTATGTATCTAATGTAGAAGCCTAGGAATCATGCCCTCAAAGTATCACTATACCACTAAATATACAACCTTTGCATTAAGATTTTTTTTATCTAGATAATAAAGGTATTCACATGGTTCTCTCCTTCACTAATGGTCAAAAGTACAAAACTATGACACACTTTTATAAAGGAAATCACCAACACTTATTCAAGTTTTTAAATTAAATCACTATTTAAAGTGGGATATATGTTTAAATTGGATGTACATCATCCTTCAACCTTTATAATGTATTTTTTTTTTCTATTTTTTGTATGAATAGATAACTTGAAACTTTAGTGCATGGATATATCCTTTCATTATTTTTATAAATGTATGTTTAAATATAAAATTAAAATTTACGTGCACTCAAATATATCTAAATTATTGTTCAAATTCACCTTTTGTCCTAACTATTCATCCAAAATAAAAATAAATTATATCGTCTTGATATAGATTCTTTCCTCTATTGCATGATATTTTTTCCAAATTTTTTAAATACATTTGACTATTTTTCAATGACAAGATAATCAACTACATTTTTTTGTGCTCATGATGTCTTTCAATAAAAATTAAATATAAAAAAAATAATGAAAATATTAAAAAGATATATTTTTAAAATATTTCACTTATAGATCTAAAAAAGGGTATTTTTTTTAATATTTTTTAAAATATCAATAAAAGGAGCAGGAGTTGTTGAAACATCTCTTTTCGAAAATAATTTTATTAATTTTGGTAACTGGACACAAAGTGTATTAAATATGAATTCAATAGACACTTCCAATCAGAATATTTTACACACTTATCGAACTTATCTAGATTGAATCAAGCGAGACCATATGTTTGACCAAAACTAATTTTAAATTAAAAATACTTAATTTAGTTGTGCTGATAAGTTGGCCTAAAGTGTGACACATATTTACTAATATGGTTTATAGTGTAGTCATAATTAACAGTAATGTGGTTTGTTATATTTTCTCACTTAGAGGCTTTCCCTTTATCCTACTTAGGAAACAGATCCTTGAATGTCTTGCGAATAGGGCTAATAGAGGTATTTCCATCAACTACAATTCTCCCTTAATCAATAAGGTCATAAATAAAATTTCTTAGTCTATTAGATCTATGTATTTGTCTTACATATGTTGTATCTTTGGTACTCAAAATATTGATCTTCATTCAACCATGGAAGTTTTACTTGAGGATTATACTCCCTAGATTCAACTAATGTAATGAGATTGTTCACAAGAATCACTTTCATAGATAATTCAAAAGATTGTCTCAAGGGTGTAAAATTTCTCTTGGGGTATCTCCTTAGTGACCCTATTTCATTGTTTTAGTCTGAACACTTAAGTGATAGATAGGTTGCATATTCTTAATTGCTTTAGCATCAACAACCCATGGTTAATTATATTCTTATTTGTAAACAAAATTTGGGGTTTATTATTGCTAATATTGCTAGCATTTTCATTATTATCTTTTCCTTTGTATGACTTATTAGTTTCATACACAATGAGATATTTCCTTTGTTATCTTTTTGTGTTGATGGAAACAGGGAAGAAAACAACTGAGAGGTGGGCGGTGACCTAGTTCCCCCCAAATTTATACAACGTAAACAAATTTAACCTTATTCTCAGATATGATAATTGAACATGCAAGTACAGATCCACAACATAAAGAAATACATAACAACAATATTTTTTTATGTGTAAACCCAATTTGTTGGAATTATTGGAATGATGTACTGAGAGGGGATGGGTGAATAAGTACCTCTAAATTTTTTTTATGTGGTTGGCCCATTAACCTTTGTGTCATCATATTTGTATATTCCTATCTATCTGTTCATCTTTCTATATGCATGTGAAATCATAATATAAGTTCTTTACATGTGTAAAAATTCAAGAGACATTCATGAAAACAAATAACACATAACACATTATATGATATCACAAAAAAATCCTGTTAGGAAGTAAAAACTATGGTGGGGATGTCTACCCACAAAACTTCAATATCTCTAGATAAGAAGGGAGCCAATAAAGGCTTACAATTGATCACTTCTGATGATCTACCCTGTTAAGAGTATTAGAGTGGAGACTTGTTAGGATCTACTTCATTTGAAGCTTTAGCAACACCGTTAGGTGTGCACTCTATTAAGAGATTTATCAAAGAACTGTTAAGTCCACCTTCTACAAAAGGATTTTAGTTGTGATGAACTTGTTAGAATGCAAATACAATATAAATGTTGATCTGATAGTGAATGCAATCTCTAATTGCTGATAATAGATCCTGTAAAGATTACAATGTAAATGTAATCACCTTGAGTGATTGAGTGATACCTTGTCTCTGCTTGTCGGTAGCCTTTCTGTGTTCTTGACAACTGATTTGATTTTTTTCTATACTTTGAATGAATTCTCTTCTTTTGTTTAGATGCTCTCCATGGTTTCTATCATTTATCAACTAATTACTAGTCTCATGAATTACAAATGATTGAAAATCTATTTATACTAGTTTCTAGCTCTATTCTTGATTCACACTGTTCAAATTAACTCTAGATCAAAGGTTTACAAATTAACCTTGATCTTTAGTTTGATATGTTTTAGATCCATTAGGATGCTTTAAAACACTCACAATTTTCTTTCTTGACCCTCAAGTAAAGCTTTAAAACAAATAAAAATCTATAAATAGAATTCTAATGTTTTATCTGACATGTAAAGTCAGATCCACTTTTTGCGGGTTCTATAACTGATTGTCAGTTTTGATGGTCAGGTTTCTCTATCACTTCTGTCAGTTTTGTACTCTGTGGGTGTCCCTTAATTGAACTATTCATTGGGTATGTCTTTTCTACTCTGTCGGGGATGTTCTCAAAACAGTATCATCGGTAATGCTTGTCGTTGGTTTGACTCTTGTCAATGTTCGTCGAGCAATTCTATACTTAGTATTTTTATGATAGACATTGTCATCTTGTCGGGTATGCTTTATGTCCACATGTTATGCTTATACCGATGACCTTTATCATGTTTTTCCCTTTAAGTATACTAATGGAAAAACTTAATGTCATCAATCTCCCCCTTTGACATTAGTATCAAAAATTGATATGTGCAACATACTCATATGTATTAGTATGTACACCTGTGTATACTTCTTCCTTAGTAATGAAATGACTCCCCCTATGCATATTCTAGTAAGTGTAAGTTTATGTACATATCTATTCTTTCTATATAGACATTATACATATCCTCATATAGTATATTGTACATATGTATACATTCCTCCTTTTTCTACTAAAGTATATGTATACATTCCTCCTTTTTTGATAATGAGGGAAAAGGTAGTTACAACTTTTTAAAAATGTGAGAGTGTGAGGCTTTGATTTCCTCTATCATTTTCTCCAATTTATTCTTTAAATTCTCAAGAGCCATATGCTCAAGTGATATCCTCAAATGCATGTCATATATGTTGTCTACCACAAACATCTCTGGGGTTGAGATTAGATTTCTTGCATCTGTAATATGTTGTTGCAGAGTGGTGATGTTTGGCAATATGTGAGCTTGTAGCTCTGTAACCTCATTTTTGAATTGTGTCTCTGCATCCCATATTTCTTGTCTCAATCTATTTACCTCTGTGATCTTTTCATGATGCAACTTTATTAGTTTGCATCAGAGGTTAAACTTAGTGCACTAGCTGTCAGATCTAAATCCATTTGGGACAGCTTTTCACTATTTTATTTTGTGAAATTTTCTAGTGTGCACAATTTCTAAACTAAGGTAAAAACTTCAACAATCATAGGTTCTAATTGACTTGCTAGTTCAGAGAGATTTACCTTGTTCTTTGCCACTTCTTGGTTGATCTTCTCAACTAGTTGATCTTCTCAACTAGTTTGTGTTGATATTTCATCTCTACCTATTCTTCCATTGCCTTCTCTGCATCTACATTTTGATTTGTGATGGCATCAGTAAGAATTACTATTTGTTCCATGACTAATATGTCATTTTCTCTTTTGATATCCAGAACAAGTTGATGTAGAATGTCGCTTGCCTTATCAAGTGCTTGGGCTTCCTTATGTGTCCTTTTCATTTTCTCTTGTATTGATTTTCTCTGACACATTACTCCAAAATTTTGAAGTGCTTCAGTATCTAAAGTGGATACATCCCACTTGGGTATCTCAATTACCTCATCAAGTACATTATCACCAAGATATATTTCTTCATTACTTTCTTCTTTTTCTTTGGCTGGGAGGCAGATTGGTGTACTACCATTTGTAAAGCTTGAGATTGGATGGATTTTGTAGGTGAGGGTTGTGAAGATGAGGCATCTTGTTGTTTCTGTTCTGAGTCCACCAGTTGGTTTTGTGAAAATTTCTCTTCACTGGCCTTGGGTGTATCAATAGATTTATCTTCTTTTTCTTCCATGCTTTCATCCTGCTTGACTTCTTCACTCTTTTCTTTCTCTCCATCCTTTTTCAATGTTTCATCTATTTTATTATCTGCTGCTTTGTCTTTTTTTGTAGACACCTCTTGCTGAGTGTCAGTTGCATCCTTATCTTTGTATCTATTTCTTTTTGAGTATCTGGTGCATCTTTATTTTCATCATTACCCGTGTCTATGGGTATATCATCATCTCTTTTAGATGATTTCTCATGACTTGATTCAATGTAAATAGCTTGTATTAAAATTTTCATGTTGGTCAGTGTATTGACCACTACAGTGCCAGTAGTTGTATCCTATCCATCGGTATTACCCTGTGCAATACTGATATCTTCATCTTTTTGCACTTCTTTTGCAGGGTCTTTTCCTGTAGTGTCATTGATAATGTTATCCAACCATGATTCATCATTGATATCATCAGTTATGTTACCTTTTATTGTCAAATCTACTTTGGTAACATATTCTTCATTACTCAAGTCAATATGAATTGGACTTGGTGGATTTTGGCTTTCCTCACTCTATATTTTGTCAAGAGTAGTGTCGGGCCATTCCTCATCTACAACTTCAGTATTTTTGTGGCATACTGTTTCACTCTCTTCTTTGTCCAATTTGACTAACAAGTCATCTTTCGCATCCTTAATTATGATGTGTTCCCTCTCTGGGCTAGCTTCCTTAATGGGCTGGTTAAGTATCTTGCACCAATTTTTAATGTTGTCTTGATCAAGATCAATTAGCTTCCCTTTGAGAAATTCTTATGCTCTAATTTTTGGTGAAAACTGATTTTCATACTTCTTCACCATCTCACTTATTTCTTCCTTTTTGAATCTGAAGGCATAAGAGTAACAAGTACTCTTTCTCTTATTTCTTTTTCTTGATGCAGAGCAAATGTCCATCTAGTAGACAGTCTCGCTAATAGTTCCTTAGGAACATCATATTCTAAGAATTGTAGTGGAACGTAATGATGTTTGTACATTTTAACTATAATAGCTTCTTCTATCTTGTTTTGATCCTCTGGATCAAATTTTAACCATTTCCTAATGTTAGGATAAAAAATAGATGGTGATTCTACGATGTTCTTATAGATTTCATCAATTATCTTTGGAATCAAGGGTTCTTTCCTTTTTTGTACATCTATGTCAGCTTCATCCATAGATGAGTCTTCTAGATCCTCTTTTGTACTAACCCATTTCCTCCTTTTGGTCTATATCTCTATTGGTGAGACCGGTTTTCTCTTGTAGGTTCTTGCCTTACCTTTCTTAAGTGGTGAAGGAGTTGGTTCCTTTGCCCTTTTGCTTCTTGTTCTTGAAGCGGCTGTTGTTCTTGCTTTCTTAGGTGAAGGTGGAGGTGGTGAATCTGATTGTGTACCCTTTGAATCATTATTTTTTGTTTCTTCACCAATAGGTGACTGACCTTCGGTTTGTTCCTCCTTTCCTTCTATTTCCTCTTCACCTTCTTTAGTAACTACAAATTTCTTGGTTAACTTTTTAACCATTTTTTTCTTCTTGTTTATAATTTTCTTGACAATAAGATATGTCTTGATCTTTGGTTTGGCTTCTTCATAAGTGCCAAATCTTGCTTTCTTGTTGTCAACTAGTTCATTTAATAGTGCCTTGATGCACTCAGTGGCTTGTCATGTTTTGATCTCATATTCTAAATGTGATAGCCAGGATTTCCTAGGTACTACTGGTTTGATATGGGTAAAATCAGTATCTACCATAAAACATATATCCTCTTTGTATTCTTCTATCAAAATTTTAGGTATCCTAGTTCTTGCATGCATCTTTTCTTTAAATCCTTTGAAATACTCATTCATTAGGTCATCAAAATTTGTTCCTAATGACTCTATATGGTGACCGATTTTCTTATATCCCATACTACTTTTCCTATGGAGGGAAAGTATTCTTCAAATTAAAAGAATATGCACATAATGAGGGAACCAAACTTAGAAGTGTTTGTTTTTGAATATCTTATGGTGTTCATGTTCTCCTCGAGTTGATTCAACAAAATTTCTTCAAGATACATCTTATTTCCTTGTTTCATGATCTTGTAAGTTGTGCTCATAGCAGTGCTTGCTATGATGTTCACTCTGCTGGCCCAGAAGATCTTCTATCCTACCACATATGCACCAAACTTGAGTTCTTCATCAGTGATAGTGTTAACCTTGAGACCTCTCTTGTCTGATTTTGCACCAGTTAGCTTTTCCACTTCCTTCAGGGATGGGTGCTTGTGAGCTTGTGGTTTTTCAGTTGTAGGATATCCATTAACTGCATGAATAACATCCTTTGTTATTCATTTTGGCTTATTAAGCCACAATTTATGGTTATGCATTCTGCTAAGAACTATCTGAACCCATTGTCTTAAAAACTCTAGCAAAGTGTAATGCATTCGTGAGACCTTTCACTTCCAGATGCTTGTGCTCTTCTTTTAGGTTTCTAGCTTCATCAAAAACTACCCTATAGTCATTGTTTAGGTCTAGATCTCTTGATTCTGATATCTTGCAATGTATATAGGACCTTACGTCCTCGACCAGCAAAACCCTAGGTAGGATTCTCGAGAATGCTCTAGAATCATCAGGTTGTGATGTGATTTCTAGGTGCAGCTTGTATTTAGGTTCAACACAAGTTCCTCTGCTGATAAGATTGATTTTTTTCTTCTTATCCTCTTTCAAATTTTCAACTCTAGAAGTAGATGCCATAGTTTTTAGAAATTTAAGGCTTTCCGTAATTTAAATAGTGCAGTCGGTGAATGCAAGTATTTACTGAATCTCTTTGATCACTCGTGAATCCTTTAAGTTGATTTTGAATCTTTCTAAGGTCACACTTTAATTTTCTCTCCAATCACTCTGCTTAGCTTTTCTTGGTTGCTTGAAAATTGCGGGTGCAAAATGAGTTCTTTCATCATGCTTTTATAACTTTTGTGCCCTAAGTTGTCATTAATTCACAACAACTCACCGGCATACAAAGACTAAGTTCATCAGTTGAGGCATAAGTAAAATCTTCGGTGTAGCCACAAAGTGTCGGGGTTGCTAACAGCTTTGGTGACTTCACCAATGATTGTCGGTAAAATGGCAATGACAACTTCTATTGGCTCAAGGATTACCAATGTCCATTGTTTTACACTTAGCAACTTGGTTTTTGTGTAATGACCGATACATTTCAATAAGTAGTGTTAAATTTTCTGTGTGTGTTCATCGATGCTAATTTGTACCCATTAACCAATGGTTTCTTTTCAATAATATTACAAGTAACAATATAGTGCATTTTCAATAATGCTAATTTTGCCTATATTCTCAATATGTAAATGGAATCGATGCATAATATAACTTTTCATAATACAGCTCCATACTTATGCAATTTAGTTGGAGATAGTGATGCCATTAGATCCATTAGATGGGGTGTCATCTTTTGCATTACTTGTTCCAGCACCTTCAGTGTTTGTGGCTTTTACCCACATCTTATTTCTCATCTTCTTGATGTCATGAATGGTGTTTCCATTGGGATAAGTACTTGTTTCTGTCAGTCGATCTTTGCAATCTTTTATCACATCTCCAACCTTATGACAATGTAAACATGCCATACCTGGAATGAACCATCCTCTTGGTTTTCTAGTCCATTTTCTCATACAGTTGGCAGATATATGACCATACCTTCCACATGCTGTGCAATTTACCCATGTGTTATAGTCCCAAACATATGAGTTACCTACTCTTGTCAGTTTGTAGCCATTATCAGGTTCTTTTGGTGTCCATGCTTTCTTATTCTTTTTCCAGCATTACTGATATGTATGTCCATTCATTTTGTCGGTAGGATAGTACTTGTCCATGTAGGTTTCCTTCTTTGGATTTATCATCTTAAATCTTCATTCATATGCCTTGTGTCCTTGCTTGTGACATTTATAACAATTACCAATGAAAGTAGATTGTGATTGGGGAATACCTTTCATTTTGTTCCTACAAATGTTTGAGGTGTGGCTTGGTTTTCCACAATGATTGCATAAAAGCTTCTTGGTCCTTGGAGTTGCATAAACATTCCTTTGATTTGATTGATTCATGATTCTCCATTGTCGGTGTACCCTATTCCTATGTAGTTTTTGACTCTTCTTTGACCGTCAAGGAAATCATCCATTCTTTTATTACTATCTTTAGCTTTCTTGATCAATTCATTGTGTTGATTCTGAATTTTGACTTCATGCTTTAGTTTCTCATTCTCTTCCCTTAGCTCACCGATGATCTATATTCTTTCAATGAGTTCAGTATTTAATCTTTTTTCTTCTTGACTCCTAAGAATAATCTGGTTATAATCTCATGGTGATGATCAATAAGTCTTTGAATCTATGATTCTTTTCCTTGTAGCTTCTTAGTGATTTTCCTCCTATCATCAATAGCCAATGTTCTCTCTGATTCAGCTTTTCTTGAATCATTCATGACATCAATCATTTTTACCATCTAAGTCTCTTGACCAATTTGCAACATTTTGATTTTCTCTATTAGATGTAGATTGACTTCTTGTAGACTTGTGATTGTTAATCCCTAAGTTTTGTTGATGATTAGTGACCCACACTTAGTCATTTACTTAGGTAGTTTTAGTTGGTTATCACTGTAGCCAAGCTAACATTCAAGGCCGAGCAACATTGCCGAGCAAGTTTTAGGTTACTGAGTTACATCATGCCAAGCCGAGTAGAATATTAAGTGCCGAGCGACAGAGATGTTTAGTGCCAAGCAGAACAATTTTTGCATACATGTCAGGATTAATTCAAACTTAGATGTAAATGGTTTAGGTCGACTTGTATGAGATCTGGGCTGACATTTGTACGCATTTAATATTTGTCTACTAAGTTAATTCACATTTAATTTTTTTATACTATGCATGGCATGGATCCAATCAAGAAATCAGAATGCATTGGAGGTATAAACAATAGATCTTGATTGTTGATCTAGATATCGCTACCAGATCCAAAAAGATATAATAAGATTGCTTCTAACCCTAGAATTAGTGTGTGTGAAAAAAAAAGATATACAGAGAAGGGTTGTTTTTCATGAGAGATGAACACTAAGTCATTTTGAGAAGAAGCCTAGCTCAAGTAGAATGATAGAGTAGTGATAAGCAGAGTAAAGACATATCAGATTGAGATATCATAGAAGTTATTGGAAAGAGAAGAACCGTCATCACCATCAGAGTGTATAATGAAGGATCACTACTTGGAACATTCTAATAGGTGTATCAGGTGAAATCTATTAACAAAGTGGTTTTAGTAAATCATTTGAAATCTCTTAGCAGAGTGTTTACTTTACTGTAAGTTGAAATTCTTTAACAAGGTAGATTGTAATGATATTTAGTTCTTAACCGAACAAACCTTTAACCAGGTAGATTACATATTGAAATCAAACTTTTGTATCCCTAACAGGCATACTTTATTGCTGTAGTAGTGAAGATTTTTTGGGTGTCGTCCCCACACCATTTTTACCTATTTGGTTTTCTTAGTTACCAAAATTATGTGTTATGAGTTACATTTTTCATGTTATGGATGCTATCTGATGTTAGGTTAAATTCATATATCTATGAATGTGGATAATTTTTTTTTAAGTGGTTAAGATTGAAGATCTGATTCACCCCCCCCTCTTAGTATCTTTCTTTCCCACTATTGCACTTCCAACAATTGGTATCTGAGCACAGTTCACCTACAAAAGTTTTTAATCAGCTTGTGAGAACAGATCTTGAGATGGAAGTTTACAAGTTGGGTAAAGTCATTGAAAATTAGAAGACTGAGATCTAGCTAGCATTACATCAACTTGAGATAGAAAGACATGAATTGAAGAAATCATTGACAACTAGGAAAGATTTGGCCAAACAAATGAATGATACTCATTACCAAGAAGATGACACTACAAATCTATTCCAGAATGGAGATTCTACTGAGAGCGATGCAGCAATTGCAAATCTACTGGAAGAGAATAATGCATTGTGTGAAGAAGTTAGAAACTTGAAAAGAGAACAAGAAATATAGACATTAAGACTATGTGAAGTAGTGGAACAAAAAAAGAAAGCTGAAGATGACAAAGCTATGGCAGAGGAATATAAAAGAGTGATAACTGTCAGACTTGATGAAAGGACACATGACCTTCAAATAGTGACAATCAATCAGGTTGACATGGCAAATCAACTGCTACTTGAAAATTAGGAGATTAGTAGGAAAGATATGGAAATGATAAATCTGAGATCTGAGAACAATCAATTGAAAGATGATTTGAGATCTAAGAAGGAACTTAATGAAAGGTTGAATAAGCCTAATGAAGCCTAGACTCATTTTGAGAATTTGGTGGAAGAAACAAGAAGGTCAAAGGATTCTACTGGATTAGGTCACACTGAACCACTGGCATCTGCTGACAAAGGAGAATCATCTAAGAATGGTGAAAGGAGGAATGCAAATAAAAATCACAACAAGCCTGTTTGCCACCACTGTGGAAAACTAGGTCATACAAAAAAAAAAATTCTGAAGCAAGAAAGGTAAGTCCAATCCTAAACCTAAGTTTAATGGTTATTGTTTTAATTGCAATAAATTTGGACATAAAGCACATGAATGTTGGGCTGAAGCAAGTGAAGCACGCCCAAACCAAGATTTAATGGTTATTGTTACAAGTGTCAGAAACATGTTCATAAGGCACAAGACTGTAGATCTAATGCTAAATAGCAATGGACATCAAAGACACAAACAAAACCATCTAAGAAAGGCAACACTTACAATTGGGATTATAATACAAGGCATAGTTGTCATTACTATGAAGAATATGGATATGCACCTGAAGATTTCTTAAAGACACATGTCAGAGGGAAATCTAATATTTGGATGAATGGAAGCTTAGTCTATTTTAGTTGTTTGAACATAGGTCATAGTAAGAGAGAGTGTAGGACAAGATTTCTTGCTCCTACTATTGAAGAAATAAGAGAATATATGAACCGGACATGGGTAAGGAAAACAAAGTCAAGCAGTAGTGAATCCACTAAATGTGAGGTCACCCAATCCAATGGATTAGGTGATCACACCATCTCCAAATGAGCAATAGAGGTATGTAAGGAACTGCATTTAAATTTCAAATCTCACATCAGTTCCTAATATGTAATTGTGCCAAAGTCCATATCTGCATATGTTAAGATGTACTAGGACATGTTTCTGACAAGTGCCGAGAAGAGTTATCTGCACTATAGGTGCTGAGTTGGTTGGTCAAGTAAGTTGTGTGATGGCCGAGTGTGGTATGCAAGTTGTGTTGGTTAGCCGATGATAGTTGGCTTGCACTAACCTAACAGGAAAAATATTTATTGCTCACCTATCTTGACCTTTTGAGTCTATATAAGGATGAACAATCTATTATTCATTTTTACCTTGCAATTCTTAGAATTTATAGAGCGATCGAAGAAGTTACAGAATGTGATCTTAGCGAAGTGTGTTTTGATAATTTAATCAGTGTGTCATCGAAAACCCTAAGTTGAACAGTGTGAAGTGATTGCTTGCTAAGGTACTCTATTCTTCATTCTAAAACCCTAACTTCAAGAGATTATGGCTACAAGTTCTTCCACACCAGACAAAGGAATGGAGGAGGATTTGAATCAAATTAAGTTAGTAAGGAGTGATGCATGCACACCACAAAACTTTCATGCCATTCCCGAAAGCATGATTTTAAGTGATCTGAATGGAGCCCTCTCATCGATCCCACCAAAGGTACTTATGATTCACGATGTTAGAACTTGTTATATGGTTAAAATTGGCAAAGTGGGTGATAGAAAATGTAGAAAATCCTATGACAAGTTATGTGAAAATGGAATTCTGAAAGACGAATTCAAACATTTAGCTGACAAAGGGTTAACTCATGCCCTAGATTTTCCAATAGAATTCAAGGATGAATGGATTAAGGTTGTCCTAAGCCGAGTTCATAATATGCATATGTGGCTGGACAATGGACTAGTAAAGATCACAAAAGATATTATACATCGAGTTACTAGATATCCTGTTATCAGTGGTAAAAGGACCATGAGAGATCAGAAGAAAGAAGAGATAGAAGCTAACACTGGAGCTGTATGGAACAAAAAAGGTATGACCATCTTTGAATACTCCCCCATTGTCATGCTTCCCTACTATGTTCCTTTAATCCCCAATAGTATAAGCTCCTTGTATGTATTCCTTGTTTGTCTTGTTTTTACTGGTGCATACTCCCCCATTGACATCAATGGAAAAGGGTGCCATAAACCATTCTGCACAGGTACTACTCTAGAAGTAGAGTAGTCAACCATTCATCAGTCACACAAGAATAATGTACTTTCTTCTTTTTCTAATCAGACTTAAGAGAGGGAATGACTCCCAACTTCTCCCTTAGATACTCAAAAGTATCCTTTTCTAGAGGCTTCATGAAAATATCTGCTAGCTGATCTTTTGTGTTTACATAATCCAATGTCACTTCCTTTTCTACAACTTTTTCTCTCAAAAAGTGATGCTTGATCTCTATGTGTTTTGTCTTTGCGTGCATTACAGGGTTCTTAGACATGTTAATAGTACTGGTGTTGTCACAGTGAATAACAATAGGATAGTCGACCTGAATACCAAAGTCTTTAACCATCTGTTTGATCCAAACAATTGTTGTACAATTCAGTGCTACTGTAAGATATTTTTCCTCTGTTGTTGAATGATAAATATAGTTTTGCTTCTTTCTTGTAAGAGATACCAACTTTTCTCTGAGAAATATTGCTCCTCCTGAAGTGCTCTTCCTATCATCAATACAACCTACCCAATCTGCATCAGTATACACATGAAGTTGTGTATTCTCTTATTTAGGATACCATAAACCATAGTCTATATTTCCCTTAAGATATCTAAATATCCTCTTGATTTCCATTAAGTGATTATGCTTGGGTTCAGCTGCAAATCTTCCAACAATGCCAACTGCATTAGATATGTCAGGTCTTGATTGAGTTAGATAAATAAGCTTTCCAATCATATATTTGTACAATGTTTTATCAACTGCTATGGAGTCATCATCTTTTGAAAGTTTACTTCCTGTGATCATAGGAGTGCATATAGGCTTGCAATCCTCCATCTTGAAGGTTTTTAGTATCTCCTTCACATATTTTGACTGGTTAATGAATATGCCTTTGTCTGTTTGCTTTACATTCAATCCTAAGAAGTATTTTATAGGACCAATCATACTCATTTCAAATTCATTCTGCATTTCTTTTGCAAATGAATTACTAAGCTTGTCATTACCTCCAAAGATAATCTCATCAACAAATATGGCAACTAATAGTAATCCATCAAGTGTTTCTCTTATGAACAAATTGTAATCTGTTGCTCCTTTCTTGAATCCAATCTTGGTGAGATATCCATCTAATCTTTCATACCACTCTCTTGGGGCCTGTTTGAGTCCATAGAGTGCTTTATTCAGCCTGCATACCATGTATGGTTTATCTGAAAGGTTAAATCCTTTAGGCTATTCTATGTAGACTTCTTATTTTAATTCACCATTTAAGAAGGCTGATTTGACATCCATTTGATAAACTTTAAAGTCTTTTATTGTTGCATATGCCAAAAACAATTTTATGACTTCCAGTCTTCTTACATGGGAAAATGTATCAGTGTAATCTATTCCTTCTTTCTGTGCATATCCTTTACATACTAATCTTTCTTTGTTTCTTATTACTGTACTTTCTTCATTCATTTTGTTTCTGAAAATCCACTTTGTTCCAATCACATTTTTATCACT
>MU227654.1:1077290-1092679 GCA_018584345.1 Thuja plicata
GCTCTTCAATCTCTGGCTTTTGCAACTCTTCTCATTACAAATGACCTTCTATAAGTACATACACCAAGTATGAGATCATGGGACCTATAGGAAAACTCTTCTTAACATCCTTGTTGGCTCTACTAAGTGCGCAAGTATAATTAAAACCACACAAGTACTAACTGAATAGATGCGTCGCTTCACTGAGTCGGCTTCATCAATTTAACCATAACTTTGCAATCTTCTTGAAACATGTTTAGTGTGCTTAGATTAATATCAACAACTCATAACGCATCATGAATATACACACACATATCATGAAGATAGGTGCAACTCGATCAACATGTTACATACATCGGCCTTAAACTGTTATTCCTCTAGAACTGTAACCGTCACTAACAGAATTACATATCTTTACTAAAATATCATATCTGAGTCTGCGTGTATGAACATAGCATAGTAAACATGTCAAAAACATGTATCTATCCACGCTGGTCTTCATGAAATCATATGGATAAGTACATACAGAAGTACTGCTGAGTATTATATGTTGTCATCAATGACAAACATACAGTCATTCAATTGTTCAGAATCAAATCTCCAACATAGTGTTCCTTGTACAGCCGTAGACCAGGCATGGAAGATAGTAAAAAATAATCACACCTATGACCTTGTCGACCTGCATTTGACACAACTAGCTGAGAACTTACTATCAATCAGTAAAGCCAAAAGCTCATCATGTAAGTTTGGCTCTTTGTTAATGTGTATATTCTTCTATGTACAAAAGTCATTTCCTACACTAGGAAATATTGTTTGGAAGAAGGACAGACCCATCACTTTACAGATTAGTGAATTTATTCAGAAATTAGGCAACAATTTCAATAGCATTATGGGAAATTATTTTGTGGAATTCAAAAAGAGAATGAGGTTGAGGACCAGAATTCCCAATTCACTTGTGGAAAAGCACTATGAAGAGATATGTTTCTTAGTTGATACAGATTACACCTATATTCAGGCTGTGACACCTAGGGTATCATGGCTGGAGCCATTTCCCTATGAAGTTAATATTGATGAAGCATCAACAACTATCACAACACTACTAGTAGAGGAGATTGATACCAAAGCCAAAAGATTCATAAATTTTAATGAAGCAAAGGAAAATATTTCAATGAATCTTAAGGCAGGAACCATGCAAAGAAAGAAGAAAAATATTGTGAAAAATCTAAAAAAGATGGTTGGCTTTCCAAGTGATGAAGAGCTAGAGGACGCACCTCTAGACATATCTATTGGACAAGGAGAAGATGTATCTGAGGAACAAGAAGTAGAAGTTAGTGAATCTAAAGAAGAGATCACTACTAAGGACAAAGGAAAGAGGCTAGGAGTAGCTAAGGTAACGAAGCCGAGTAAAGAAAAACCTAGAGTTACCCCTCCCATTGAAAATCATCTAAGGACAAGGGCATCTGCTGCCACATAACCAGTAGAACAAACTAAAGTTTATGTAAAGAAGGTTGGAGAAATTAGTTTTGGATCGAAGACAAAATTTGCAACAAAGGCTATGTCGAGCCTACAAGTTAAGAGACCAAGAAAAAAACAACATTTAGATCCAGAAAGTGATGAAGACAAGATAGAAATTGATGAACCCAACAACATACCAACAACACCATTCAAGAAACCCACAGATATTAATGAAGTATGTGAGAACTTGAGAAATTTTGCAGGGTTATCTGGTTTTAAGTTTATAAGGTATGAAAAATTTAAGGTAGAAGACAAGCATAAGGTTCAGGAAGCTCTTCAAGACATGATGTGTAATTTCAAATTAACTCCTACATCAATAGGAAACAATGTGTCGAGTGACTTATATAATTTTCTATTTAGAAAATGGGAATTTGCACTCACAACTGAGAGATAGATAAGGGAAGGCACATTAGCTGAAGTCATTCCTAAGCTAACCAAGAAATAGAGAGAAAAATTTGTTGAAGAGTATAAGCACAAATTTATACCTAAAAAAAGAGGTTATGCTATTTTGAAGAATGATATTGAAGGGATAGTACAGCAGAGTACTAGAATTTGGAAGGAAATTTTTGGATTGATTGCTCCGAAAGAGAAGAAGATTGATGAAGGAACATCTAAGCTGAAGGATAAAGACATTGAATCCACCCTTGTACCATAGAAATCAATAGTTCACATTGCTACTGAGCCTGAGAAGACTGGGACAGAAGCACAAGAACAATCAAAGATAGTTAACACTATTGATATGACTATTGACAGTCCAATTGATGCGAAAATTGATGACTCTAGCAATCTGGATGCTGAGGGTCAGGATGAGCTGAGGGAATCAACTAGTGAATCACCTATTAAGGAAACTGAGGCTGAAGTAGAAAAGAGTATAGAGGAAGATGAAGAGAAAAATCAAGAGGAACCTGAGAATAAAGATGCTCAAGAAGAAGCAGAAAAGGAGAAAACAATTGAACAAGAGGTAATTGTACAACATTCACCTATTTTGGAGGTTGTGAAATTAGTTCTAGATAGTAGTGAGGAGACAAGAGATACTAAAAATGAGCCTAAAGAACAAGACGCAGTGCAAGTGTTGGTTGATCTACCACACTCTGCATCATCAACTCCCATTGGAACTAAGATAGGAGGAATACCTGATCAGGAGGCAATTTTGATTGAAGTGAAGGATGCAATGGTGACTACTACCGAAACTAGAAAATGTATTGTAGAAACAAAGCCGAGCAGTAGTTCACCTGAATTTAAGAAGAGGAAAATTATGAGGAAGAAGTATTTGATTCTTGATGTCACATTAGATGAAGTTATTGTGATTCCACCATGGGATCCCAATGTTTGGTCTTACGAACAGATTGAGACTCTTCAAGAGCTACTTAAGAGGAAGAAAAGATAGGAGGAACTGAAAAGGGAGAAGAAGCAAAAGCAAGTGCTACATGACATAAAAGATATATTTGTAAAGGTTTTTGATGTGGAGGATGAAAATCCTTAAGCCCCTATTCTTGAAAAGTTAGTTCATATTGTTCAAAAGGTAAATGATGACAATATTGAAGCCAATGAAAAGTTGTTGCAATGGTCTGAGAGGAAATTTGAGAACAAAGTACTTGCAAAAATCTCAGGAGAGATTGTAGTAAAATAGGTTGAACTTTCTTCTCTGGTAGAAACTTTAGAGGCAGTTGCAAAAAATGTTTATTCTTTGTATAAAAGATTATCTGATGTTGAATTCTTCATAAAGGATAATCAGTAGAGTTTAGAAAAATTGCACTTAGACTTAAAGTCAACTAGAAATTCACTGAGTATGGATGCTATAGTAAAAGCACAAATTTGTGTCACATTTCAGGACCACTTATCAGCATAGCTAAATATGAGTATTTCTAAATAAAAATTAATTTTCATCAAATATATGGTCTAGCTAGATTAATTCTAGCTAAGATAGATAAGTGGTTAAACTTTTCCAATTGGAAATGTCTATTAAATGCGTGTTTTATACCAATTACTAAAGAAATAAAATTATTTCAGAAAATCGATGTTTCACTAACCCCTACTCTTTTTAATGATATTTTTAAAAAATATAAAAAAAAAATACCCTTTTGTAGAGCTCAGAGTCAAGATTATTTTCATATAAAGTTTAAAATATTTTTATTATATCTAATATATTATAATTTCAAAATACAAGAAGTAGGTATTTTAACATTTGAGAAGATGTTACTTCAAATAAATAAAAAAATAGTAAATCATATCAAAAAAAATTTAAAATTTATATTTAACACTAGAGGAGAGAGTCCTCTTCAAGAATATGTAAATTTTTTTCTGAATGGTGTAGATTTGATAGTGGAAATTTGGAGGGAGATGAAAACTATCGATTTCAGATAAGTTCAACTTTGAGCAGTTATAACGGAGAAAATATACATTGAAAACCGATCTTTTTTCTTTTCTGCACTAGCTATACATTTTATCTATAACAAATTTTGAAATCAGAGGAAAAATATATCATTTGCATATACTTGTTTGGAGGGAACTAGACCCCATATTTTTAGAAGTTTCCAGCAATGGAAAAATGGACTTCAAAAATTAAAAAACTATGTACATTCTTGTTCAAATTTTTTAAAAAAAATTATAGACATAAACTTAATCCATTTTTACACATTTCTTTATTTTATATCTTCCTCAAATTCTAAATACAAATGCCACCTTTTATGTCGTTAAAGTTGAATAGTTTGCATGTTGTGGTCCTTTTCCTTTATAAAAGTGTGACACAGGTTTATACTTAATATAGCTAGCACTAGCTCCTTACATTTTAACAGGCTGACTTATGCACAAAGGAGGATAGTCGAGCTCATAGTTGAAGATGGTCGGATTAGGACCAAATTGATTACTATTCAGACAAGTTTGATACCTCATCTGGAGGTCATTCAGAAAGAACTTTCATCTACAAACAAAAGGGTCAAGAGAGATTCTCATCTCTCCACTGCATAAAGTTTAGTAAGTCTAGCTACCAAGCTAGAAGTGAAAATAGAGGTTATGAAGTTTGTCAAGGATAGTTGGGACTCTGCATTTGCATCCACCTTACAACTTGATAAACAGTTTGTGGAAAATTATAACTTGACCCCACCTACAATCAGTGACAAAAACAAGGGGGAAACTGACAAGACTGACAAGGATACATCATAAGAAGATCAATACAAGTATCCATGAAATTTTTTTTTGAAGGCATGCATACTATGTAAAGTTTTGTATGTAGTATGATGTACATTCCTAGGAGGAGTACAATATGTGCTTAGGGAACATGTTTGATGAAATGATATGTGTGTTTTTGTCACTAATATCAAAGGGGGAGATTTTTAATCCCTAAGTTTTGTTGATGATTAGTCACCCACACTTAGTCATTTACTTAGGTATTTTTAGTTGGTTATCACTATGGCCGAGCTAAACATTCAAGGCTAAGAAATTTTTAGGTTTCTGAGTTACATCATGTCGAGCTGAGTAGAATATTAAGTACTGAGGGACAGAGATGTTTAGTGCTGAGCAAAATAGTTTTTGCATACATGTCAGGAATAATTCAAACTTAGATGTAAACGGTTTAGGCTAACTTGTATGAGATCTGGGCTGACATTTGTATGCATTTAATATTTCTCTATTGAGTTAATTTTGCATTTAATTATTTTATACTATGCATGGCATGGAGCCAATCAGGAAATCAGAATGCATTGGAGGTATAAACAATAGATCTTGATCGTTGATCTAGATCTCACTGCCAGATCTGAAAAGATATAATAAGATTGCTTCTAACCCTAGAATTAGTGTGTGTGAAAAAAAAATATACAGAGAAGGGTTTTTGTTCATGAGAGATGAACAGTAAGTGATTTTGAGAAGAATCCTAGAACAAGAAGAATGATAGAGCAGTGATAAGCAGAGTAAAGACATATCAGATTGATAGATCACAAAAGTTATTGGAAAGGCAGATTCGTCATCAACATCAGAGTGTATAACAAAGGATCACTACTTGGAACATTCTAATAGGTGTATCAGGTGAAATCTCTTAACATAGTGGTTTTAGCAGACCGTCTGAAATCTCTTAGTAGAGTGCTTACTTTACTATAAGTTGAAATCCTTTAACAAGGTAGATTGTAATGATCTTTAGTTCTTAACCAAATAGAACTTTAACCAAGTAGATTTCATATTGCAATCAAACTTTTGCATCCCTAACAGGCACACTTTATTGCTACAGTAGTGAAGATTTTGTGGGTGTCATCCCCACCCCAGTTTTACCTATTTGGGTTTCTGGGTTACCAAAATTCAGTGTTATGAGTTACATATTTCATGTTATGGATTTTATCTGATGTTAGGTTAAATTCATATATGTAGGAATGTGGATCAATTTTTTTTAAGTGGTTAAGATTGAAGATCTGATTCACCCTCCCCCTCTTAGTATCTTGCTTTCCCATTATTGTACTTTTGATAGTGATCTCTTCTACTGGTTTGTCTGAAGCTTTGCTTGTTGATGATTCAGCATAGTTGAAGTAATCTGGGATCTCCTCTTCTTGATAATATTTTTAATTAAGCCTATTTTCCATGATATTTCTTTCATCAAGTAACTTTCTCATGCCTACTCTTGCCTCTTTATACTTCTCATAGTAAATCTGAATTTGTAATCGCTCATTCTCAATAGTCTTGTCCAGACTTTACTTTTCCATTGTGTTGATCTTTTCTCTTAAGTCTTTAAGATTTTCAAGAAAGAGACTTAGCTCTAATACCAATTGTTGGAATTATTGGAATGATGTACTGAGAGGGGAGGGGTGAATAAGTACCTCTAAAATTTTTTTTATGTGGTTGGCACATTAACCTTTGTGTCATCAGATTTGTATATTCCTATCTATTTTTTCATCTTTCTATATGTATGTGAAATCATAATATAAGTTATTTACGTGTGTAAGCATTCAAGAAACATTCATGAAAAAAAATAACACATAACACATGATATGACATTGCAGAAAAATCCTATTAGGAAGTAAAAACTACGGTGGGGATGTCTACGCACAAAACTTCACTATTTGCAGATAAGAAGGGAGCCGATATAGGATTACATTTGATCACTTCTGATGATCTACCCTGTTAAGAGTATTAGAGTGGAGACATGTTAGGATCCACTTCATTTGAAACTTTAGAAACAACATTAGGTGTGCACTCTGTTAAGAGATTTATCAAAGAACTCTTAAGTCCACCTTCTACAAAAGGATTTTAGTTGTGATGCACTTGTTAGAATGAAATTACAATATAAATGTTGATCTAATAGTGAATACAATCTCTAAATTTTGATAACGGATCCTGTAAATCTTACAATGTAAATGTAATCACCTTGAGTGATTGAGTGATACCTTGTCTCTGCTCGTCGGTAGCCTTTCTGTGTTCTTGATAACTGATTTGATCTGTTTCTTTACTTTGCATGAATTATTTTATGTTTTTTAGATGCTCTCTATGGCTTCTATCATTTATCAACTGATTACAAGTCTCATAAATTACAAATGATTGAACATCTATTTATGCTAGTTTCTAGCTCTATTCTTGATTCACGCTTTTCAAATTAACTCTAGATCCAAGGTTTACAACTTGACCTTGATATTTAGTTAGATATGTTTTATATCTATTAGGATGCTTTAAAACATTCACAATTTTCTTTCTTGACCCTCAAGTAAAGCTTTAAAACAAATAAAACTCTATAAATAGAATTACAATGTTTTATCTAACGTGTAAAGTCAGATCCACTTTTTGTGGGTTCTGTAACTGACTGTTGGTTCTGATGGTCGGGTTTCTTTGTCAATTTTGTTAGTTTTGTACTCTGTTGATGTCCCTTAATTGAACTATTCATCAAGTATGTCTTTTCTGCTCTGTCGGTGATGTTCTCAAAACTGAATCGTTTGTAATGCTTTTCATCAGTTTGACTCATGTCAATGTTTGTCGGGAAATTCTATACTTAGCATTTTTGCGATAGACATTGTCATCTCATTAGGTATGCTTGTTTTTCATCGGTTATGCTTATACCAATGACCTTTACCATGTTTTTCCCTTTAAGTATACTAATGGAAAAAATTAATGTCATCACAATCAAGGGAAAAACCACACTGGTGATGAACCCAAAAGATTATATACTCTTTTAGATGTATTATACCATATTAGGAGTATTACAATGAGAATATGCATGCATTCAAGCATAATGTCTAGAGCTCATTGCTAAAATGAAAAAGGCTTACTCCCTAGAGAAGGTTGATTTCCTTACAAAAATTTGGATTACATTGATAGAATATGAGCTTTAAAATAACATATTCATCATTCCTAGATTAGTTCCATTGAAGCACATAGACAAATTTATTTTCTACACCTATTTACTATCTTCAAAAAATGTATACCTTCAATGCACATACATATTCACACTCCTTTTTCTTACACATCCACCATGGATAAAAGATTATTATATTTAATTTTACATGTCATCAACCTTTTCAAAATACACAAGGTTTGCCAAAGACTCTCAACCTAATTACAAAAAGATAATCATACTTAATTATAATATTAAATGAAAAATAAGAAATAACAGCTAAGACATAGAACTAACCAAAATATTTATCCTTGAACATGATATACCTCCAATAATTATGCCTCAAACATTTTCAACATGCTATAATCATTAGCTTGACCAAGAACATCAAGAACATCAACACACATACTAAAATCACCAACTGCGATTACAACGACCAATCCGAACCAACATTATAAAAATAACACAATCTAGAAATATCCACATGCATCCTGAATTACCATAGAAACATATGCGTCAACACAAATTTTGGAATCTTCAAGATCTTTCTAACACCACTCAGTAATACTAATAGAAATGAATATAAACCTTGAAAAATAACTTTTGGGCCTTCAAATCACATACCAGTTGAATTGCAAACCCACATCAATGTCACAAATATGCTACTAGATCTCTAGCGCAAATTATTACACTACAGAGCAATGCAAGTCAAAATATTGTCACTTTGTAACTACTAAACAACTAAAAAACTAGTCATAATAAAAATACACATAAGTTACTCAAATATTCATGCAGACCTTTGAATGTTGATCTGAATCACCTACCAAAAATTCCCAAATAAATTATGGAATCAACAAAAACTGATCTTCAATATACATAAAACACTGAAAAAAATGAACTCATTGAATGTCACTACAAAACTATCACAAACAAAGATAAATGTTTCAATCAATGATAACATATCTCAAATATCTCTTAAGTACATATTTGTATATTATTCCAACAATCTCCCCATTTGGCATTGATGAAAACATATGATGTGACAAACAATCAATGTTGAAGAAATCAAACGCTCCCCCTACAACTTTACAGGTTGCTCTTCATGACTCTCTCTCCCCCAATACTTTACTAGTTTTTCACATGAACTTCTCTCCCATTTTGACATCAATGTAAAAGCACATATTTTCCTAACACTAAATATCTCCCCAAAATTGTTCATATGAATCTCAAAACACAAGACTAACTACTCCCCCTAAGTAGTAGCATAAACCCGCAATCCATATCAAAAGATATGTATGTAAATGCAATGAAATGATTCATACTAATGCACCTTAGTTATGATCAAGAGGGGAAATTACCCCTACCTTCCCTCTAAGATACTCAAAAAAATCCATAGGAAAAATCTTTTTGAAAATATCTTCAATATATTCCTTAGTATGCACATACTCCAATTTGACTTCTATCTCATTGAACTTCTCTCTCAAAATGTGAAATTTTATTGATATATATTTAGTCTTTGAATATAGTACTAGATTCTTTGAAATGTTAATTGCACATGAATTGTTACAGTATACAACAATAGGATCATCATATACTATTCTTATATAGATTTCAACATCTTTTTCATCCATAACACAAGAGTATAATTGATTGCAACAACAACATATTTTTCCTCTACAGTATATTGAGAAGTACAATTCTATTTTTTTCTCAACCATGAAACCAATCCTTTTCTGAATAAAAATACACAACCACTAGTACTCTTCTTATCATCCACATTTAATTCCCAATCAACATCAATAAATGAACTCAAAGTAAAATCATCATCTTTAGGAAACCATATACCATAATCCATTCTCTTTCAAATATCTAAAAATTATTTTAACAACTACAATTTGAGGTTACGATCTTCTTGAAATATAGCAATAATGAAAATTGCACTCACAATATTAGGCCTGGTCTGAGTCAAATATAACAATCCACCTATCATAGATATGTGTCTGGTCTTATTTGACTTAGGCAAGTCATCATATTTGGTCAACTTACATCTGGTCACCATAAGATTACTAACTGGATCTGAATCTTCCATTCCAAACTTATTCAACAACTCTTTCACATACTTGGAATGAGATATAAAAATTTGAATATTTGACTATGTGATTTGAAAACCTTTGTTAAATCCAATCTTTAGTAAATACTTAACCAATCTTGCATATCATGCCCTTGGGGATTTATTTAATCCATACAAATAGTTCTTCAATTGGAAAACCATATTACTCTAAATAATCAACGTAAATATAGTTGGCTTGTCAATATACTCGTCTTCTTCCAATTCACCATTCATAAATGTTGACTTGACATCCATCTAATGGAATTTAAAATCCTTGAAAGCAGCATAAGCAGTAAACATTCTCATAGTTTAAATTCTCTCCACAAGAGAAAAAGTTTCTTCAAAAATAATTCCTTTTATTTTTTAATATCCTTTACAAACAAATGCTTCTTTATTCCTAATTAATTCACCTTCTTCTTTCAAATTATTCCGAAAGACCCATTTTGTTCCTATTTCATTTTTGTCTTTAGGTCTGTGAACAAGAACCCATGTTTTTTTTTCTCTACAATCTGATTTAATTATTCTTCCATTTCTTTTACAGAATATTCATAATTATATGCTTCATTCACATCCTTAGGTTCAATCTTTGAAATTAAACAATACTTAATTCTATCTTTAGTAATTTTTCTTCTAGATTGAAAACCTTTATTGTTGTCTCCTATAATTTGACTTTCTAAATGATTCAATCTTACATACATTGGAATCTTAGGATTTTCTTCAATTTTAGACTCTTGTGTTCCTTTTTTCAGCATTTATTTCTTCTTCTAAATCCCTAGAATGATCTAAACTTGATTATGAGTTTGAGGTTTTATTCCTTGGTTTGTATTATCATCTTGATCATCTGAATCATATCCACAAGATCTAGATTGTTTCTTATTTCCTTCATAAACCTTGATATTTTCACTCTCAACTATCTTCCACAATATTTTATTGTAACAACTATATGCTTTTCTTTTTGTTGAATAACTATGAAAAATACCTTCATCACAACTAGCATCAAACTTTGCTATATCTTCATCTCTTTCAATATAACATTTTATTCCAAAGATTCTAAAATATTTAACAGTAGTACAACATGACCATGCCATAATTCATAAGGATTCTTACCAGTATCACCTTCAATTTGCATTCAATTAAGTGTGTAAATTGTGATACTCACAACTTCTCTCTAATAACCATGTGGAATATTTTCTTCTATGATCATTGTCCTTGTAGTGTCAATAATAGTTCTATTTTTCCTTTCCACTACACTAGTTTTATAAAGGTTCCATAGAGTGGACAATTGTGTCTTTATCCCATGTTATTCACAAAATGCATAGAACTCACGGGAAGTGAATTCACCACCTCTGTCAGATCTCAGACACTTCAACCTCAAAAATGTCTCTTTCTCAACGATAGTATTGGAAACCTTGAATTTGTCTAGGGCCTAAAATTTCTCCCTCAAGAAACTAACCCACGTCATCCTTGAAAAATAGTCAATCAACAACATGAAATATATCTCTCCCTAAAAATAATTCATTCTAGAAGGACCACATAAGTCTGTATGAACAAGATCCAATAATCTACTTAAACATCGATTCTTACTTCTAAAAGCAGATCTAGTATGTTTTCCCAATTGACATTCCTTGCACATAGGGTTAGCATGATTTGTCAATATAGGAAGATGTCTCACAGCTTGAATAGAACTTGTCTTGACAATATTATCAAAATTCACATGAAAAATTTCTTTTATACAACAACCAACTTTCATTAATCTGAGAAATCAAGCATATTTTCTTTGCACTATTCAAATGAAAGATATTACCTTTAGTTTTCTAGCAGAATAAATTTCAATACTAGTGTTGGTTGTATTCTAGGTTTTGTTGCTTTGCCCTAAAATTTTGTTGCATTCATGTCAATTTCTATCCCAAGATAGAAAGTATGTCCCATTTTTGAAGTATTCCTATGAAATTTCTGTGTCTTTAGGTCAAAATCCACATGAGCAGTGCAAAAACCCAAAACCCTAAGCTCTGTTCTAAGTAAAATAAAAAAAATCTCTATAATATCAATCGAGTTTCTAATTTTGCATTACCTTTTTGACAAACTTAAGTCATGTGCCTTTTATAATGGTCGCCTAGTCGCTTGATCCCAGAAGCATATTCCATTTAGTAAGGAGACTTGGCGATTAATTGTTGTCATGATGTCTCTTGAAGAAATAGAATGTTCCTTATGTTTTATGAGACTTGGTGAAACCCTTCAGTCACGATGTCTCCCAATGCATATACATGTCAGCAGCCAACATCTAAACAAACAGTTAAGTCGCAGTGTCGTGCAAAATATCCAGTAGTTAGTGATTTGTCATGAGACATAGCGAATGCTTTAGTCGTGGGTGTTGGTACTCCTAAATTTGGAACAAATTTGGAGTGACCATGTTAAATTTTTCAGTTAAGCAAAGTGAATACCCTTGAAATTTTGGTGAGAAGGCTCAATTAGAATGATTGAAAAGGATTCCCGGATTGTTTTCATGAGGTACAGATTGGGAAGAGGCTTTAATTCCTTTCATTTGATATATGCAGTGGGTCCCAGCTCCTGAATTCACATTTTGACATGTTTAGGGAGTAGTCATTTTGAGGGGGTCACCTAATTCTGCATATTGCTAAAGTGTCAAATTGTTGCCCGGAGCCTAGTTTTCATTTGAATATCATACACCCTATTGAGTTTCATAGTTTATCACTTTGGGAATGTCTTACATGCATATCAGAGAACCTATGTTTTGAATCCCAAGTCATTTTGATATGTTCTGACTAGATTTCAAATCCCTCAAAGTTGGTAGTTTACTGTTGTCATGCATTGTGCAATTGATCAGAATTCTGAATAGCCCAGTTTGACACATTATAACTTTTGGCCAGTTGATTCAATTAAGAAAAATCCTTTTGTACTATGTTCCAGTGGTCACACACTCCAATATTGCTAGTTTGCAGATCTTTATGAAATCAGATGACAAGTTTTCTGGAACCATTCCGTTGGTGAATAATTCTGATTTCCTGAGTTTTCAACTACAAAATTGTTAAGTTGTCCATTTTGAGGTCTTGAAAATCTATACCCGGGTGAAAATTTTGGATAATTGGCTTGTCCCTCATATTTTAAACATAGGAGTGTACCTACCTGAAGATTTATAGATCGTTTCCAATCCATTTATCCACTTTGCCAGAGCCTTTCCATTTCCAATTTATTAAGGTTTCACTGAAATTGTAGAATTCAGAATTAAGTGGCATACTTTTTGCTTTCCCTATTTGCACCCGGTTCAAGGTCAGACATAATTGAATGTAGATCTACATTATAGACCTAGGAATGAACTCATCTGAACATTCCTAAACTTTGACCAATCCGGTAGATCACTTTTCTTTGCCGATTCCAAACCCAATGTCTACATATCTGTTGTGCTTCGGTTCATAAACTGTTTAGGGTGCTATCTTTGCATATTGGTATCAGTTGAATGGTTTATTTTCAGAGGAAGACAACTAAAGGGTCATGTTCTACATGTGACATACAATTAGGCTCCAGAGGTTGAGTTTCTGAAAGATCTTTTTGACGACCCTATGAATTCTTTTTTCAGAGGTAGTTTATTCAGCTTATAGTGCGGAAAAGTGTTAAGTTTTCAGAGTGGCCATTTTTCATAAGTGATATCTTTCTATCTGAAAGATATTTTTAGGGTCCGATTATGGGAATATCCTCATTGCATATGAATCTACTATGTGACCTAGTGGTGAAATTTCAGAGCTTGTTTCAATGTTTTTGCAGGGGTTAATTTGAAGGGGATTTATGTTGTTTCCGCATTTGTACCTATGGAGTTTTCTAGAATGCTAATTTTGCATTGTTATATCTTGTTCCTGAGGAAAAATCTAGTAAGCTCTTTCTGAATGTGTATTCAATGGTAATCAATGAATCTTCTTGCCAAGTGACGGGGTCAGATTACTTGTTTCAGTAAATTTTTGAGACCAGTCCCGGGAGCCAGTTGCCATTTAAAGGTTTAGTTTGTGAAAGTGATTGCAAAGTTGCTAATTTGATGCCATTGAGATTATTTGCATAATGGTTTGTACCTAAAAAGGGTGAAAGCATATTAAAGGTATCAGAACTATGAATTAAAACACCAAGAGGGATGTGTATTGAAACATGGAGTCAGAAACAAGGCAAATGTAAAGAACAAAAGGGATGTATGTGCATATGTTCTTGGGAGTTTTAAAACTTTAGAAGCCTTCAGAAAATGCAATAGAGGAGAGATGCTACCCAACACATGGAGGAAATTTTCAACATTTAAAACATTAAAATCATAACACTACAAAAGGGGAAAGATTAAATAAAAATTGAAAACACAAATTTGCAGAAAGATAGAAAAATAGTCATATTGCGGGGGGCATAACTTCTTATTCAACCATTGGATCGAGCTCATTTTAGGATATGTTTTCAAAAATCTAATTTTCTAGATTCTCACTGGTGCGATTTTCAAAATTCTTCCTAGTTCGTGACATACAGATGTCTGTGTGAAGCACTATCTAAAACTGCCCATAAAATCCGAAAATGGATTATCCCATATGGCTTGTGCTGTGGCATTTTTTGGTCTTTATATACCAAAATGCTTACTTCATAGGTAAATAAGAGAGCCCAGAGGCTCTTAGCGGGTCTTTGAGGGCTGGAGGAATGAAGACATGGGTAAACCATAGTATTTTGAGCCCAATTTTGAAAATGCCTTTCAAACATGCAAATGAATTATCTCACATTCATGCCTCAGTTGGATTTCAAAATGCATATAAGGAAAAACACAGACATAGAAATTTGAAGAAAGAAGAATAGGCTATCCACGCGTGCCCGATCATCCGACCACCTTGGTTTTTGTGACCAAAAATGAAGGAAGGTAAAGTTTGACGAAAACACACACTTGACGCTGGTCACATGGTCATGAGAAAGACCCAGTCGCTCAGTCGGGAGGCAAATTGAAGATCACCGCCAAGATTCAGATACTTGGTGATTGACCGCTAGCGGTTAGTCATGCAATCAAAAGAAGACAAAGTTAACCGCCAAGACTTGGTGACTGACGACTAGCGGTTAGTCGTGAAGTATCCAGAAGAGGAAGATGACTGCTGTGACAAGGAGATAGCCGCTAGTCGTGTGGTCACTAGATGGAGTTAGCCGTTGGATGTCAGTCGCGAGGTCGCCCAGGATTGACTGATGAGGTAAAATTTTCTCGCGACTGTGAGACTGTGATGGTCGCATGGTCATCAAAGGTTAATAGATGAGTTAAAATGATTCAGCGACTTGGAGACAAGGAAGAAAAGGGTACACAGGGTTAAAGCACAGTTAAAAGGCCAGTTTCTAACAGCCAATCCACATGCGACACATGTCAATTTTTGGGCCAAATATGCATAAATGTGAGGATTTCAAGGACTTTAAAATATGCACAGGATTAATTTTAAAGGGAATTTTATAGTTTTTATTGCTAAATCT
>MU227654.1:1093538-1113429 GCA_018584345.1 Thuja plicata
TGAAGAAGTATTGAGTTGAGTAGATTGTTTGTAAGGCATCCAATCTGGATTGTATGAAGTTTGTAAGGCATTCTTCAGTATTGCATTAGTTTCTTATTGTTGACATATGTTTTCATTGACTCTTTTCTTTTCATTGACTCTTTGCCCAAGGAATAGGCACTGATCTACAGTTTGCTGAGCAAGTGTTTTCTCCATTCAGTCACATACAAATTAATCAATTTTATCTAGTTTTTAGAACAAATGAGCTGAACTCATTAAGGACTTATGTCAACAAGACACTGTCCACTTTGTTGATTCTTTAGAGAGTGAATCATTAGGTTATCCCTCCTAAGGACAAAAGGAAGAAGGATGCAAATCCTTGACTCATTGGTTTATGTTCTCAAAACCATAGCCTGGCTTATAGTACTCTATTTTAAATTAGTCATTGCAATCTCTAAAGTGTTCTATAAGTTGTTATAGTGAGGTTTTTGGTTCATACCCAGTGAATGAAACAATCCACTAAATACATAGACTAAGATATCAGTAATTTTTAAAAGGTAAAACCTGCCTGAGTCTGTGGAGCTCAAAAATGAAGAAGGATATTATCCAATCCTTAGAAATTAGTCTTTCTCTTGCCTAAAAGAGGTTGCAACTGAGTATACCAGGTATACTGTCATCATTAGGTAAGTGTTGCAAGAAAAAGAGCTAACAAATTGGCGACTCCGCTGGGGATTAAGTATAAAAATATTATTAAAGAAATCAGAATTTTTGGAGTAAGTCAATATTAAGATAGTCATAGAGTCATGTGTTACAAAAATTAAAGGATATATTCCTTATGTTTTATAAAAGGAGTCAAGTCTGTCTGTTGTTTGCTGCAAAGTGTCTGAAAGTTGCAAGTTTCTCCAAGATAGTATCAAAAGAATCTCAATACTGGTGAGTGGCGACTCTGAGCTCTGATTTGCACCAGTTTGCACATTGAAGAAATACTACAAAAAAGAAGGTGGAATGGCAGCAACAGTGACAGCAGATTTTTGGACTCTTATGATTAGAGGAATCATAAAAAAACTCTATGTTATGGTATATGAGAGATTGTTGATTTAAAGAAGTCAGAGCTGGAAAAAAGGATCTCATCCGGTTGAAAATATTATTCTATGCAACAAATTGGCGGCTCTACGAAATTTTGAAGTTGATTTAAAGGTGTTCTCAAATCACATATTTGCAGCAACTTCTTCATACTCCAGGTATTTTACAAAGGTTTTAAATTTTCCTTATCAAGTGATTGCAGCACTAAAGAAAAAAGGATAAAGGTGTGTAAAAAGAGGTTTATATGTCTCAATTTTTACTTGGATTTTTGCAAAATTTGAAGGAAATATGTATTTGAGGATAGGCAGTTTGTAATCTTTTCAATTGCTAAGATGTCATATTCTTGTGATTGGAGGGGTAATAATTTTTTCGGGGCAATTAGTTTCATGGGTATTCATAGATACCCGAATCATATACCATCAAAGGTGAGGGAGTGTTTGCCAAAGTTTGCTAGTTTTGGTGAACAGTCAGCTGAGAAACATTTAGAAAATTTTGTTGATTTGGTAGACAGTCATAACATTTCACATGAGGATATATTGATGAAACTTTTTGTAATGTCCTTAGTTGATGTTGCAAGAGACTAGTTTAAATACCTACCTCATGGCTCAATAGAATCCATGGAAGCATTAGAGGCTTCTTTTACTAAACAATTTAGTGATTTTGAGCGGCTTAGTGATGTAGAGCAGTATAGTGAAGAAGAGAACAATGATGAACATGACATATCTGAATTAAAAGATCCTATATCAGAAGTTGATCTTATCAAAGCAAAGATAGATATGTTGAGGCGAAGGCTTCAAGAAAGTGTGGTGTTACTTTTACAACAACACATGAGCAGGGAGGAAGATGAATCACCAAATGAATTTTTCATAAGATTCACTAATAAGCTACAAGGCTACGGTATCATTTTTTGTCCTTAGGAGTATGTATTGGTTGAGTTATTTGTTCAAATTTGTTTTCCCCATACATGCAATTTGCCAATTTCTCAGAGGGCATAATTTTTTCAACAAGTTATTGAATGGATAAAAGGTTTAGAAGATGTTTATTCTAAAGATAAGTTTGATGTTGAAAGCAATGATATTGAGTCTAAACATTCAGAGATTATTGAAGATGCTAATGATAAATCTTATTGTGTAGAATATAATGAATCCAATTTTAAAGATGAATATATGTTTAGTGGTGATGAAGAGTCTACTGCTAGTGAAGATATTGCTGATTATGATATTGATATAAAGCTTTATGAATAACAAGACAATGAGAAAGATATATGTAGCCAGCAAGATAACAATTATGATGCAGACATGAGTGTTTGTAGTGAGGATCTTACACAAAGTGATATATTTTCAGAGGTTTCACTACAAGACTCCAATAAAGAAGAAATTTGTAGCATCATGCAAGAAGACAGTAAGGAGATAAATGAGGAAGATGACTGTTGTTCCCTTCACAGTGAACAAATTGCAGAGATTTTATCTTTTGAGTATCTCAGATATTCAGGAAATAGAAGCTTTGAACTTTCATGTCCAGCACATATTAATTTTGACAAGGAAGGTGAATCAGTGCATTTTGATTTGGATATATGTGATACTGTTTCTTCTTGCACTCCTTCTTCATTAGGCTACAATAAAATTCAGTTTGATTTATCAGACGATGAGATTTTTAGTATGGTTTCAGATTCAGCAGATGTGGAAATTCCAAGTATTGACGTGAGTACTGATTTAGAGAATAGTGTGGATTTTGAATCTTGTCTTGATTCTAAGTCTGCCTTTGAACTATTTAATAGTGGTCAAACAGTGGCTCAAGTTTCAAAGGAAGAAATTGAATGTGCCAGTATTTTCCCTCCCACCCACCACTTTTCTTTGAGTTTGTTTGATGATGAAGAAATGCAAGGTGCTCCTGTATTTGATGCTGAGGTTGTTGCTCCATATCCTAAGATTATTTATCATGTTATTTCTGATGAATGTCCTAAGTTTGATAATCATTTTCCAAATCATGAGGCCTCTAAAATTTTGCATAAAGATCAAGGTATGTTTTCTCTTGAGATGCAAATGATGGATGTGAAGGAAATTAATGATGCTTTCCCAAATAGTATGATGGAATTTGAGTATCCCCCCTTTCAGTTGAATGGTGAGTCTTTAAGTTGTGACTTACAAATGAAAGATGATAAATGTCACAGATATCAAAGTATGTTTTTATTTGATGAATGTGACATATATATGCCACAAACTTTTTATGAGGACAATTTTCCTAATGTTTATGAAAGCTCATATGAAGAATATGCATTTTTTTTTTCATGTGATGAGTTGATACATGATGACAGTAGCTTGAATCAGGCAGTTAAGAGAGGCACTTTTATCATATTTTTGAAACATGGGGCAGAGAGCTTTGTGTTTGACAGAGGTAAGAATTGATCTAAGATTTGGGGCTTTTGGCCTCTTGTAGATAATATACATATTGCACAGTTGCTTTATTTTTCAGTTGTGTGTTTGCTTTTAGTTAGAGGTTTCCCCATTTTTGAGAAGAGAGAAGTTTTGAGAGGTAAAGTGAGAAGAAGAAAGAGAAAAGGATAAATCTGATTTTTGAGGTTTTGGGGTGGTCTACTACTCCAAAGATCTGTGGTTCTCGGTATAAAATTGCATTTAACCGTCTTCAGTCAGAGCCACTATTGGTACTCCTAAATTTCAAACAAATTTAGAGTGACCATGTTAAATTTTTCAGTTAAGCAAAGTGAATACCCTTGAAATTTTAGTGAGAAGGCTCAATTAGAATGATTGAAAAGGATGCCTGGATTGTTTTCATGAGGTACAGATTGGGAAGAGGCTTTAATGCCTTTCATTTGATATATGCAATGGGTCCCAGCTCTTGAATTCCAATTTTGACATGTTTAGGGAGTAGTCATTTTGAGGGGGTCACCTAATTCTGCATATTGCTAAAGTGTCAAATTGCTGTCGGGAGCCTAGTTTGCTTTTGAATATCTTACACCCTATTGAGTTTCATAGTTTATCACTTTGGGAATGTCTTACATGCATATCAGAGAACCTATGTTTTTAATTCCAAGTCATTTTGATATGTTTTGACTAGATTTCAAATCCCTCAAAGTTGGTAGTTTACTGTTGTCATGCATTGTGCAATTGCTCAGAATTCTGAATAGCCCAGTTTCACACATTATAACTTTTGACCAGTTGATTCAATTAAGAAAATTACTTTTGTACTATGTTCCAGTGGTCACACACTCCAATATTGCCAGTTTGTAGATCTTTATGAAATCATATGACAAGTTTTCTGGAACCATTCCGTTGGTGAATAATTCTGATTTCTTGAGTTTTCAAGTACAAAATTGTTAAGTTGTCCATTTTAAGGTCTTGAAAATCTATACCCGGGTGACCATTTTGGATAATTGGCTTGTCCCTAATATTTTAAACATAGGAGTGTACCTACCTAAATATTTATAGATCCTTGCCAATCCATTTATCCACTTTGCCAGAGCCTTTTCGTTTCCAATTTATTAAGGTTTCACTGAAATTGCAGAATTCAGAATTAAGTGGCATACTTTTTGCTTTCCCTATTTGCACCCGGTTCAAGGTCAGACATAATTGAATGTGGATCTGCATTGTAGACCTAGGAATGAACTCATCTGAAGATTCCCAAACTTTGACCAATCCGGTAGATCACTTTTCTTTGTCGATTCCAAACCCAATTTCTACATATCTGTTGTGCTTCGGTTCAGAAAGTGTTTAGGGTACTATTTTTGTAGATTGGTATCAGTTGAATGGTTTGTTTTCAGAGGAAGAAAACTGAGAGGTCATGTTCTACATGTGACATACAATCAGGCTCCAGAGGTTGAGTTTCTGAAAGATCTTTTTGATGACCCTATGAATTCATTTTTCAGAGGCAGTTTATTCAGTTTGTAGTGCGGAAAAGTGTTAAGTTTTCAGAGTGGCCATTTTGCATTAGTGATATCTTTCTATCTGAAAGATATTTTCAGGTTCTGATTGTGGGAACATCCTCATTGCATATGAATCTACTATGTGACCTAGTGGTGAAATTTTAGAGCTTGTTTCAACGTTTTTGCAGGGGTCAATCTGAAGGGGATTTATGTTGTTTCCGCTTTTGTACCTATGCAGTTTTCTGGAAGGCTAAGTTTGCATTGTTATATCTTGTGCCTGAGGACAAATCTGGTAAGCCCTTTCTGCATGTGTATTCAATGGTAATCAATGAATCTTATTGCCAAGTGATGGGGTCAGATTACTTGTTTCAGTAAATTTTTGAGACCAGTCCCGGGAGCCAGTTGCCATTTAAAGGTTTAGTTTGCGAAAGTGATTGCAAAGTTGCTAATTTGATGCCATTGAGATGATTTGCATAATGGTTTGTACCTAAAAAGGGTGAAAGCATATTCAAGGTATCAGAACTATGAATTAAAACACCAAGAGGGCTGTGTATTGAAACATGGAGTTAGAAACAAGGCAAATGTAAAGAACAAAAGGGATGTATGTGCATATCTTCTTGGGAGTTTTAAAAATTTAGAAGCCTTAAAAAAATGCAATAGAGGAGAGATGCTACCCAACACATGGAGGAAATTTTTTACATTTAAAACATTAAAATCAGAACACTAGAAAAGGGGAAAGATTAAATAAAATTTGAAAACACGAATTTGCAGAAAGACAGAAAAACAGTCATATTGCGGGAGGCATAACTTTTTATTCAACCGTTGGATCGAGCTCATTTTTGGATATGTTGTCAAAAATATAATTCTCTTGATTCTCAATGAAGCGATTTTCAAAATTCTTCCTGGTTCGTGAGCTACAGACGTTTGTGTGAAGCACTATCTAAAATTGCCCATAAAATCTAAAAATGGATTATCCCATATGGCTTGTGCTGTGGCATTTTTTGGTCTTTATATACCAAAACGCTTACTTCATAGGTAAATAAGAGAGTCCAGAGACTCTTGGTGGGTCTTTGAGGGCTGGAGGAATGAAGACATGGGTAAACCACAGTATTTTGAGCCCAATTTCAAAAATGCCTTTCAAACATGCAAATGAATTATCCCACATTCATGCCTCAATTGGATTTCAAAATGCATATAAGGAAAAACACAGACATAGTAATTTGAAGAAAGAAGAAGAGGTTATCCGTGCGTCCACAGTCATCTGACCACCTTGGTTTCTGTGCCCAAAAATGAAGGAAGGTAAATTTTGACAAAAACAGACACTTGACGCTGGTTGCATGGTCGCGAGAAAGACCCAGTCACTCAGTCGGGAAGCAAATTGAATATCACCGCTAGGATTCAGAGACTTGGCGACTAACCGCTAGCAGTTAGTCACGTAGTCAGAAGAAGACAGAGTTAACCGCCAAGACTTGGCGACTGACCGCTAGCGGTTTGTCACGAAGTAGCCAGAAGAGGAAGATGACTGTTGTGACAAGGAGATAGCCGCTGGTCGCGTGGTCGCCAGATGGAGTTAGCCATCGGATGTCAGTCGCAAGGTCGCCCAGGATTGACTGATGAGGTAAAATTTTCTTGCAACTGTGAGACTGTGATGGTCGCATGGTCGCCGAAGGTTAATAGATGAGTTAAAATGATTCAGCGACTTGGAGACAAGGAAGAAAAGGGTACTCAGGGTTAAAGCACAGTTCAAAAGCCAGTTTCTAATAGCCAATCCACATGCGACACATGTCAATTTTTGGGCCAAATATGCATAAATGTGAGGATTTCAAGGACTTTAAAATATGCACAGGATTAATTTTAAAGGGAATTTTATAGTTTTTATTGCTAAATCTTTAAATGTTTATTCCTGGAGGTTTTTTAAGACAATTGAAGGTAGGGGTTTTTGTAGAGAGATCACACTTGGGGATGAGAAATAAAGGTTAAATTTGCACAGACAGGAACAAATATATTTAATTGTTTTTAAAAGACTTGAGAGATGAATTTATGGGAAGATATTTATCAAAGGATAAACCATATTTTCAAAGGCAAATAGTATCAGATTTCAAAGATGTTTTGCAGAGGATGGGTTCAGAATTTGAACAGACAAGTGGATTCAGATATAGACAAAGTAAATCAGATTTGAAAGAGCTTTCTTGGAAGTTTTGTGGGAAGATATTTTCTCAGATTTCAAAGATATTTTGCAGAATGAAATTAGATTTGGTGGGATTTTCAGTGGAAGAATGAAAGAGATATTTTGAAGGTAAAATCAGATTTGTGAAGTCACCGAGAAGGTTCAGATATTTTGAAAAGAAAGATGAGTAAAAGATTAGATTTGAGGAGAGACAGATGTCAATTGCTCAGGAAGATTAGGGTTTCTTCTCTTCTTATTTATTCTCCTCTCTTTTTTGTTAGAAAGGTTCTGATTTTAGGTTCCTATTTTTGGTTCCTGTGGAGGTTCCTGGTCTTGTTCTTGTTCCTGTATTTGTCTGGTTCAGTACAAGTTACCATTGGTTTGGAGATTTTATTTGTAAAGCATACTTATTTTTCATGTTTACTTCTTGTGTTTATTGTCTAGATATTTAGAAACAACTTGAATTAATGAGAATACAGTGCAGTTCCTATTCATTATTGTCTTGTCTCTTTTAGATGTGGTTTATGCTCTAGTATAGTTCATTTGTAAGGCATCTGAAATATACCTACTACAAGGTAGTGTGTCTAATAATTTGTGAGTCTTTCTCAAGGAGAGAGTTATATTTTTTTAATGATTTCAGAGAGCACGACATAGTTGTGAAGATCTGATGAAGAAGTATTGAGTTGAGTAGATTGTTTGTAAGGCATCCAATATGGATTGTATGAATTTTGTAAGGCATTCTTCAGTATTGCATCAGTTTCTTATTGTTGACATATGTTTTCATTGACTCTTTGCCCAAGGAATAGGCACTGATCTATAGTTTGCTGAGCAAGTGTTTTCTCCATTCAGTCACATACAAATTAATCAATTTTATCTAGTTTTTAGAACAAATGAGCTGAACTCATTAAGGACTTATGTCAGCAGGACACTGTCCACTTTGTTGATTCTTTAGAGAGTGAATCATTAGGTTATCCCTCCTAAGGAAAAAAGGAAGAAGGATGAAAATCCTTGACTCATTGGTTTATGTTCTCAAAACCATAGCCTGGCTTATAGTACTCTATTTTAAATTAGTCATTGCAATCTCTAAAGTGTTCTATAAGTTGTTACAGTGAGGTTTTTGGTTCATACCCAGTGAATGAAACAATCCACTAAATAGATAGACTGAGATATCAGTAATTTTTAAAAGGTAAAACCTGCCTGAGTCTGTGGAGCTCAAAAATGAAGAAGGATATTATCCAATCCTTAGAAATTAGTCTTTATCTTGCCTAAAAGAGGTTGCAACTGAGTATACCGGGTATACTATCATCATTAGGTAAGTGTTGCAAGAAAAATATCTAAAAGCGGGGTCTCCAGATTGAAATGTAGTTAAGTGACATGTTAAAGGTTCATGTCGCATAGTCTACAAGTAAGATTACAGTTAAGTGAAATATGCCAAGACTTCGCGACAAATCGCAAGGTGTTTAGAATATATGGGAGTCGGGTTGTCATTGGATTAAGATGATAAGTGAGTTTTTAACCAGTGATTCAGAGACAAACAGTTAGAAGAGACATGTGTCCACAATGAAGAGAATGAAGGTTAGTCACGTGGTCTCCCAAAAGAAAAAGTTCATTTGGCGATTAAGAGATTAAAGTTATAAAGTTATGTATTGTCGCATAGTCTCCAAATGATTTAAGGCCTTTTAAATATACTCAGTGACTTAGCGCAGCCATCAGATGTTAAGTGTAATAAGATCAACGGTAGTCACTAAGTCTCCATCAGATTTGCATGATAAGAAAAAGTGGTCACGACAATGAGATAACCTTTTGTCGCATAGTCTCTGAATTAAAATCAAAAGGTAAAGGTTGTCGCGTAGTCTCTGAAAGTAACATCAAGCAGCATTTTTAATCAGCGATTGGGTGACTAAGGTTAGTCGCGGGGTCTCGTAATGGGAAATAAACACTTAGCGACTTAGCGATAACACTTAAAGGTAAAGATAAAGGCTAGTCACGGGGTCTCCAAATAAACTCTTAGTTAAGGATCTTATCTAGTGATTTTGATTTATGCAGTCGCATGATCACCAGAACTTAACTGTGGTTAGCCAAGTAAAGAAAATCACAAGTTGCTAGATCTCTAGGAGAATTGAGGGTTAAGAGATTTGGTCAGCGACAAGGAGAGACTGCACAGTCGCGTGGTCGCTGAATATGAAAAATGATGAAAGGTGGCAATTATTGATATGACAATGTGGAGATTCAGTGACCAATGAAAATCTAGGAAATTAATTGCTATATGAAAAGGAGTAGATGAGATGTCTAACGAAGAACCAATCATATGAAGACATGTCATCCTGTTCAAATTTTATAAGGGTTTTTCTAAAGACACACTCATATGAATTTTATTTCCTCTCATAGTCATGAGCTACGGCTAGGATTTCAATCAATTCTATAGCATGTTAACTTGAAAGCAAAATTGATTGTTTTTCCAATGATGAGCTATGTAGTTAGAAGAGTTTCCATAAAGAGTTGATTGCAGGTTCATTTTCACTTATCTTTCATCCAAAATTGCAGAGCCAAGAAGTGCTAGGTCTTTTGTGTTCAGAAGGTAGAAATTGATCAGTTGCAGAGTAATTTTGTGGTTATCAAGTTTCCTGAATTGTTAAGTAGTGATCAAAAGAGAGCAGTGAGTTTTGAGAGGAGATTTGTTTCAATATCAGTAAAGGAAGGTTTGAAACAGAGAAATATGAGTAAGGTCCTTAGTGTGTCTTACACCAGTGGAATAAGTGATGAAGTTGATGATGATGCAAAAGGGAAAAGGAATTACTCTGATGAGTTCTTAAAGTTGTTGTCGGGATCTACACAAAACAAGACTTGGGCCAATGCAAATTTGCTGAAAGATGACTACTGTGAGATCAGAGATTCTTCCACTCCAAGATCAATAGGTTTTTATCTTTACAATTACTTCTATAATAATTTTGATAAGGCCATCCCAGTGTCAAACCCTTGGAACTATGGTCTTGCTAGGTTAATTGTCCCTGATGTTTATATAGATATAGACTTGTTTCTAAGTCTTGCCAGCCACTATGGTGCTTTGTCTAAGACAACTAAGAAAAATGATGATACTTCCCTATTAATGTTAAATAAGAATTTATTTATGCAAGCCTTTGGCTTATACATTACCATGTCTACCAAGATAAATATTACTAAGCAAGAGGAGAGGTATAGGTTAAAACCTAGTATTGCTAGGGGTCAATTACAAAAGCATATGCTTAAAGAGGTTAGGAACCATCTTACTCCTATACCTGGGACTGCACCCTACTGCTTTAAGAACTTAAATTTTTACATTAAGTATATTGCCTATTCTTTATGTAGAGTCTTAGGGATAGATGCAGGGGCAGAGAAAATAAATGCCAGAATTTTGATGATGGTACTAGACTTTCAAGAGGTGCATTCTAGCACCAGTTATGACTACATATAGCACATTATTGACAAAATGCATGAAGGATTTCTAGCTACACAGAAGAATATGAAGGACCCTAAGGAGAAGGAGCCTAGGTTCTTCCACTATTCCATCCTGATGCATTTTTTGTTGCATTTTAACTGTGGGATTACGGATGTGAATAACTTGAATCCTCAGAGGATTTTCCAGGACAAGACTAATCCTATTCAGTTTTGGGTTAGGATTTGGAATTATACATCCAAGGACTGTGATTTTTGTGGATTTGAAAATTGGATTGTATATCCATTAATGCAGAGCATGGGTATCAGCAAAACTAGACTCCCAATAAAGGTGCTACAATTATTGAGACCTTGTGAGTATGTGGACAAGTGGGAGGGTGATCACAACTGGGGAGATTTGTTCTTGGAAGAAAATTTTACGATGATTAGGGTATATGGATGCACACATCCACCTCATATCCCACCCTATCATGTGCCATCCAGAGTTACTGCCATGGAGTTCATATGGCAACTATTGTTGACAGACAATGAACATTTTGCACCACATAGGAAGGGGACCTTAACCCCTAGACAGTTTAAAATCTTTAATTTTACCATTGGAAAGGGTGCTATAGATAAGGTGAGTGCATGGTTGGAGAGCTGCAAGATGAGGGTAGCATCATACAAATATATTGACCCTGAGGGATTCATGGTAGGAGTTAGGAAACTTTTGACTCCTACCATCCCCAATACAAATGTGCATGGTTTTTTTGTGGAAGATGATGCTACAAGAAATCTTCTTGATTAAGATGAGATAAGAACAAGAAGAGAGAGGATTCAAGAATTGTTGAATATAGAAAAAAAAATAAAGAGAAATGGGTTGTCTTTTGGAGGGTTTTACCCTAACTTGCCTTATTTTGACAAGATTAAAGCCACGCTTGACAATTTTTATGTACTCTGTGAGCAATTGGATAATGTTTTAGATAAGAAAGGAGCAAAGGAACCTAAAATTTTAGAATCAGAATATGAGAGTGATAGTGATGGTGATTATGCCCGTCCACCTCAATATGACCAACCTCAACAAGATGTTGTAGAGGTAGCATAGGTACAAGGAGAACAGGGCCACATCATTGACCTAACTAAAGTGTCACAACTAGATGATGTAGAAGAGCCTACTACAAAGAGGCAAAAAGTTTACCCTGGTCAGACTTCCTCTGTTAGGAAAGAGAAGAAAGGAGATAGAATAAGTGCCCTCATTCCTAGAAATAGATTATATGATCATAATCTAAGGAAGATAATCAGACAAGAGAAGAGGCAGCAACATGATGAGGAAGAAAATGTAGAGTTGCCTCTTAGGGCATGTATTGATGAGAGGTTATTGCATCAACAACAATTTATAAGTGATGACAATTTTGTCAAGACTGATGAATTTAGAGATTTTTTGAGGTGGCACAAGAAAGAGTAGATAAGGTCTCAGTTGAAGGTAGATGGAGAAGAAATAGTTACCAATGAGGCTTTGCTAGCTTTGCAAGCCTATGATCCTGATAGTGAGGATGTCTCTCCAGATGAGGCAAGGAAAATGGTTTTTAACAGTGGCGTTTTGCTTGCTGAGGGCTGGGATTTAGCCTCAGCATTCATTATTAACCAGATTAGGAAGCAGCTAGACCTTAGATTGGCAAGTGAGGTTCAGATGGGCGACATGATAAAAGGATTTGGATATTGTCCAAAATCACAATCTTTCACCATGTGGAGCCTATGTCCCAAATACCAAAAGCCTCAGTTAATCAACATTTAGGAGAACATGGTGGGGGACCAAATGGTCTAGACTGTGCAGAACATTGGAGATTTGGATATTTCTCATATTATGACTCATTGGGCTCACTTGAATGAAGACAAGAAAAAACAATTGTCTGAGAAGTGTAGCATTCTGATTGAGGAAACCAGTGCCCTAGCCAAAGATAGGGAATCGTGCCATATAAAGATACATCAGGAAGATAAGGTAATTTTTGAGTTACTGAAACACCTTGAAGATAAACCTGAAGTGGTTTATGTGCCTCCAGAACAACCTTTACAAATAGAGGAGAAAGAAAAATCAGAGGAAGTAGTTGAAAAGGAGGATGTGGGAAAGAATAAAAATGAGATAGCCCTAAGTGCATTTAAATGCATCTTACAGCATAGGATTGACATACTCAAAGATAAAATAGATGTCATCTTGAATGCTTATAATAAAATACCCACCTTACACACATAAGTAACAAGTTACATTGCTACATTGAACCCCTATTTTGTTATTTGGTCTCCTAGGGTTCTGTTAGCACTTTTTCTTGTACCTCAACCTTAAAATGATAGTATACTGATTATACTTGAATGAAAACTCCTTTATGACAAGAGAAAGGCTAATTGCTAAGGACTGGATAATATCCTTTTTCATTTTTGAGCTCCACATACTCAGGCAGGTATTACCTAGATAGTTCACTATGTTTCAAGTAAACCTCAAATGGTGGATTGGGTCTTCACTGTTATGTCATTATATTTCTGATTATATCAACAAGATACCACTCTTCAAATGACTGAAAAAAATTCTGAAACAGAGTTTGGCAGGGAAATACTTATGATTGTAATAACAAATAACAGTGGAATAAGGATGCTTATCCTTCTTTTTATGAGTTTAAACTCAAGGAAGGCTAACCTTTTGATTCTCTCTCTAAGGAATCAACAATATGAACACTGTCCTACTGACAAGAGTTCTTAATGAATTCAACTCATTGGTTCTTAATAACAAGAGTATTTTGATTGAATGATTTTTGATATTGGATGGGGAACATATTGCAAATTATACTCCAGACTAGTGCCTATCCCTTGGGCAAAGAGTCAATGAAAACATGAATCAACAGAGATAAAATAACAGAGATACTGTAGAGTGACTTACAAACTACATGTGGCTGAGATAGAGTGCCTTACAAACTATCCTCTCATATACATACATCTGCATCAAATCCTTATCACAATGCTTTGCTCTCTAAAATCATCTATGAAACTTAGTCCTCTCCTTGAAAGGAAATCATAAATAATTAGACAAACTACCTTGTAGCTGGTGTATTTCAAATGCCTTACAAGTGAAACACACTAGAGCACAAACAGAATGCAAAGAGACAAGATAGTATGAAAGAGGGAAAAACCACACTGTATTCTATTACTGTATTCTGCCTCAACATATCCAGACAAGAAGCTTGCATGAATATAAAAAGATATAAAAATATAACTTACAACAAAATTTCCACAAGACCAACAGGGACCTGCTCTGGGCATCTGCAGGAAAAAACCAAAATAGAGTAGAGGGAAGGAACCCTTACAACTGAGAGAAGAAAGAAAGATATAGAAGAAAGAAGAAACCCTAAAACTTCTGAGCAATTGACACATGTCTCCCCTCAAATCTGATCTGCATTCATCTTTTCAAAAATATCTGACTGATTAGTCAATTTTTCAACTCCACTTGTCTGAGAAAATATCTGATATATCTTTAAAAACTGAGTCCATTCTCCCACTGAAAAAGTTTTTAATCTAAATTCATTTGTTGAAAATATCCTTGCAATCTGTCACATTTCCCTTTAAAAATATCTGATTCATCCATTAAAATTTCATCAATGCTCTTTAATGTTTGCAGACATTGCTTGTTCCTTTAGTCAATATTATCATGCTTCTGGAAGGAAATCCAATCTTATTCCCCATCTGATTCACAGATGAAACTTAACTCATGCATCTAGATCAAATTCTGATTTCTTTGCAACATAAATGCCTTTGCAAACTTATCTTGACACTTCTAACTGGAAAACATTGAATCCCTATCTGCATCCATTATGAAATTGAATCTGAATTTACTATAGTTTCCCGGATACATCTGCCATGTTTGTCATTAATGACCTCTGAAGAGAAAATTGAATACTAATTTTTTCCTCTGAGAGCTATGCAAAAATAACCGACAAAAATGGATTCTTCGTGTTGAGCTGATTCCAACGGTATATAATACTTGATATTTCAGACCAAATTTGAGCCCTGGACAGCCGTTTGAAAATCAGGTCTCCACTTGCAACTTTTTAACCTTTGTTACATCCGGCGACATCGTGACTAGCTGAAAATCAAAGTCGCGAGCTAATTTTGACTTTACCACCATTTCTGGGTGACCTGGCGACCTGCACCCAGTGGCATGTTCCTTCTCGCGACATCGCGACCAATGGCTAACTCCCTGTCGCGATAACCTTTCTTGGCGTCTGGCTACTTCATGACTAACCGGTAGTGGTTAGTCACCAAATCTTGGCGATTATCTCTGATGTCAGGCGACTGCGCGACTAACCGCTAGCGGTCAGTCACAAAGTCTTAGCAAGCTGGCGGTTACCTTTGATTTCTCTCCTGACTAGGCGACTGGGGCTTCTAGCGACATCGCGACTGGGCACATCCGGCGACTTCGCAACTTTTGTCAAAATTTCATCTGCTTCATTTTTGGGCATAGAAACTGAGGCGGTCAAATAAGGGCGTGCGTGTGAAGAGCCTTCTCTTTCATCTTCAAACTCATATGTTTTCATTTTTGCTTATAAAGTCTCCATTTTTCTTTTGCCAGATGAATGTGGGACAATTTGTTTTCATGTTTTTAAGCCATTTTTGAAATTTGTAGTAAAACATTGTTTATGGCCTATATCTCCATTCCTCCAGCCCTCAAGAGCTCACCCAAAGCCTCTGGGCTTCTTCTTTACCTTAGATGTTTTCATTTTTGTATATAAACATGAAAAAAGTCCACTGCCTAGCCAATGTGGGATATTGAAAATATACTGTTTTTTCATTTTCCTGGGCTTTGCATCAAAAACTGCTCACAAATGGTGTCGAATCTCTTCAAATGGAAAGCATGATCTTGTTTCTAAGTCCTGGGTGCCACTTCCTGTGGAGAAACATCTACAAAATCTGCTTTAGAATCTCTGAAAAACTCAAAACCTCTCCCCAAAAGCCATGGTAGCCTACTGGATGGCAATCTCTGTTTGCAATGTTTGATTTTTCCCCCATTAATTGTGCAAACATTCTTCCCTTTGGTCATTCTTTGCACAAACTCTATGGCATCCATTCAGCATGGCATTTAACTCCAATAAACTGCGCATGGTGTTCATTCATTGAAGATTTTAAAAAACAAAACAATCAAAAATAAAACACTGTGAAAACCATGGCTGGGAGAATGACACTACACCTGTCCATCCAACAGCTGGAAATACCTTGTGGACTGTGTCATATGCCTGTGGATTGCATTGCATAAGATCAAGCACCTTCTTGAAATATTTTATTCAAACATTTCATATGCCTCTGTCAAACATTACTGTTGCGCTGACTAATAGCTGAGGAATTGATTAAAGACTGCCCCCCCAGAACCTTCATTATTCGCGCAAATGCTTTGTCATGAAAGTTACAATTTAAATGCTTGAAAACTGCAAACACCACCATTGATGTCTGCAATACTTTGAAAGTGAATACAAACTTTTCAAACAGTTCCCTTTCTATTAATGGAGTATTCGATAATCCTTCTAATTTCTCATTGGTTTTGCTCTTTGATTGTCCAGGAACTAAATCATGCAAGTTCGGAAGCACTTCATAGACAATCTTCCAAAAGTCCATGCACCTTGTTTACATAATCCACATCTTCCCTTTCTAATCTCCTATGATGTATGTGGTGTGAAAGATATTATGCAAACTATCTTAATTGTCATTAAATAAACGCCTTCAAAAGTACCTTTTCAAATTCGAACCTTTAAAAGGCAATTGGCTCCCACAACTGGCCTTAAAAATTCACGGAAACAAGTAATCTAACCTCGTTATTTGAAAAGAAAACTCATTCATCCATAACAAGCATGCATGCAAAAGGACTCCTTCAGATTCAGTCTTTGGCACAAGATATAGCAATGCAAACTTAGCCCTCTAGAAGACTACATAGGTATAACTGCGGAATCACCATAAATCCCCTTCTTGTCGACCATTGAAAAATGACTAAAACACATTCGGAAACTTTGCCATGAAGTCAGATAGTACATTGATATTCAATGAACATGATGCCTTTATTTTTTCCTGAAAACATCCTTCAGACATAAAGTTATCATTTCCCAAAAATGACCATTCTGCAAACATACTGTCAAAAAATGATTTTTAATCACCGTAATTGATTTTAAAAGGCTGACAAATGGATTAATAGGGGGCTCAAATCCGAACTGGAAGTAGTGTGTTAGCTTTGCAAGAAAATTCAAAAAGAAATTCATCAAAAGAATCAACCGGCCAAAAGTTATTCACTGGCAAAGTAGGGCATTTCGTAAACTTAACTCTTTTCTGCACTGCAAACTGAACAAACTGCCTCTGAAGAATGAACTCATAGGGTCATCAAAAAGATCTTCCAGAAACCCAACCTCTAGAGCTTGATTGAATGTGATATGTAGAACATGACCCCTCAGTTTTCTTCCTCTGAAAAGAAACTCCTGAACTGATACCGATCTGCAAAGATAGCACTTTAACACTTCCTGAATTTTAACACAGTAAATATGCAGAAATCGGGTTCGGAATCGGCAGAAAAAAGTGATCAACCAGATTGGTCAAGGCTTGGGAATATTCAAAGGAGTTTATTCCTAGGTCTATAATGCAGGTCAACCTTCAATTATCCAAAATGTTCTCCCGGGTATAGACTTTCAAAAGCTCAAAGTAGGTCACTTAGTAATTCTGAATTTGAAAACACAGGAAATCAGATTAAATCACTATCAGAATGGTTCTTGAAAACTTGTCATCTAATTTCATAAAGATCCGTAGACTGGAACATATGGAGTGTGTGACCACTAGAACACATTACAAAAGGAATTTTCTCAATTGGGTGAATTGGTCAAAAGTTATAACATATCAAACAGGGCTATTCAGATTTCTAGGCAGGACAAAAATACAGACAGTTCTTAGCAACCAACTTTGGGAAGTATGAGAACTTATCAAACGGATTCGGAATGACTTGAGATTTAAAATATAATCTCTCTGATATGCATGCTAAACATCCCCAAAGTGGTGAACTATGAAACTCAACAGGGTGTAAGATACTCAGAAGCAAAGTAAGCTCCAGACAGCAAATTGGCAATTTAGCAACATGCAGATTTAAGTGACCCTCTCAAAATGACTACTCCATAAACATGTCAGAACTGAAACTCAGGAGCTGAGACCCATTGCATATGTCAAATGGAAGGCATTAAAGCCTCTTCCAAATTTGTATCTCATGAAAATCATCCAGGCACCTTTTTCAATCACTGGCACTGAGCCTTCTTACACAAAATTTTCAAGGGTACTTACTTTGCTTGACTGAAAAACTTCACATGGTCACTCCCAATTTGTTCCAAATTTAGGAGTACCAACAGTGGCTCTGATTGAGGATGGTTAAACACAAGTTTATACTGAGAACCATAGATCTCTGGAGTAGCAGACCACCCCAAAACTTCAAAATCAGAAATTATCCTTTTCTCTTTCTCTTCACTTTTCAAAACTTTTCTCTCTTCTCAAAAACAGGGGAAACCTCTAACTGAAAGCAAACACACAACTGAAAGGGAAAGCAACTGTTAAATATGTATATTATCTACAAGAGGCCCAAAACCCCACAAACTGAGATTAACTCTTACCTCTATCAAACACAAAGCTCCCTGCCCCATGTTTCAAAAATATGATAACATTGCCACTCTCAACTGTCGGATTCAAGAAACTGTCATCATGTATCAACTTATTGTATGACAACAAATCTGCATATTCTTCATATAAGCTTCCATAAACATTAGGAAGATTTTCATCATAAAGAAATTGTGGCATATATGTGTCACAGTCGTTAGATAAGAACATGCTTAGATATTTGTGACTTTTATCATCTTTGATTTGTAAATCACAACTTAAAGACTCACCATTCAACTGAAAGGTGGAACTTTCAATTTCCATCATACTACTTGGGCAAGCATCATTAACTTCAATCACATCCATCATTTTCATCTCAAGAGAAAACATACCTTCATCTTTATGCAAAATTTCGGAGGTCTCATCATTTGGAAAGTGATCATCAAACTTAGGAGATTCATCAGAAATAACATGATCAATCATCTTGGGATATGGAGCAACAACCTCAGCATCAAAAACAAGAGAATCTTGCATTTCATCATCATTAAACAAGCTCGAAGAAAAGTGGTGGGTGAGAGGGAAAATACCGGTACATTTAATTTCTTCTTTTGAAACTTGAGCCACTGATTGACCATCATTTAACAGTTCATAGGAAAACTTAGAATCAAGACAAGATTCAAAATCTACACTATTCTCTAAATCAGTACTCTACTCCATATCTGGATTTTCCACATCTGCTGAATCTGAAACCACACTGAAAACCTCATCATCTGATAAATCAAACTGAATTTTATTATAGCTGAATGAAGGAGTGCAAGAAGAAACAGTATCACATATGTCAAAATCAAAATGTTGTGATTTATTTTCTCTGTCAAAATCAATATGTGCTGGACATGAATCTTCAAAGCTTTTATTTCCTGAATATCTGAGATACTCAAAAGATAAAACCTCTGCAATTTGTTCACTATGAAGGGAACAACAATCATCTTCTTCATTTATCTCCTTACTGTCTTCTTGCATGATGCTACAAATTTCTTCATTGTTGGAGTCTTGTAGTGAAACCTCTGAAATCATATCATCTGGTGTAATGATCTCACTACAAACACTGATGTTTGCATCATAACTGTTATCTTGTTGGCCGCATATATCTTTTTCATCTTCTTGATGTTCATAAAGCTTATTCATAATATCAACATCAGCAATATCTTCACCAGCAGTAGATTCTTCATCATCCCTAAGTATATATTCATCTTCATCACTTTGAACATCACTAAATTCAGATTCACTATCAGATTTATCATCAACATCTTCAACAATCTCAGACTCAAAATCAGTAGATTCATCATCACTTATTGCTATTTGGTTCAGCAATTCCAATTTTAATTGGTCAATTCTGATTTGAGCTTGTCTATTGGCCTCTTCTTTTTTCATTTTCTTTCGGATGGCCTATAGTTTCTTAATAAGTTCCTCCTCAAGATCCTCTATATCCTGTTCTGAATCTAACATAGATGCTTCAACATAGGAAATAGAAGGAGAAACACTATTGTCCTTTGTGTTACCATATTTTTCAACAAAACATTTTTCCATTTCCGCCATAGATCCTATTGAATCATGAGGTAAATCCTTAAACCACTCCCTAGCATTATCGACTAGAGATATTGCAAATAAATTCATCAGAACATCCTCATGTGTTATGTCATGATCATCAATCAAATCTG
>MU227654.1:1137074-1148948 GCA_018584345.1 Thuja plicata
CAATGCATGAAAATGAAGATGGTTTGCTCTTGGCAAGAGCCTCTATTTATAGAGTTTTGGAGGGAAGGGAAGGATTTGGATGAGGTGGATCATATGTGGCATCCACATAGATGCCACATAGAGGACAAGGGCAAAAGGACAAGCCAATCAAAAGTCAACACAAGTCTTTAAGGTTTGAGTGGCTCAAGGTTTTCTCACACATGTGTGAGAAACCCTTGGGGAATGGAGTGGGGGAAAAAAGAGTAGCTACATTAAAGGAAGTTGGTGGCTTCCTTTTTGAGGAGTTGGTCACACATGTGGGAGCATTCTATTAGTGCTAAAAGGAGTAGGAATCACACTTTAAGTGTGATTAGTGTGTGTTTAAGTGAGGAAGTAGGTTTATTAAGAGGAATAGGTAGGGTAGGGTAGGAATAGAGTAGGTTTCTAGGTGGGATTAATAGGTTTCTAGGTAGGATTAATAGGTCTTATTTAATTTAATCTTGGTTTAGAAGAATATTAGAAATGTGGGAAAATAAATAAATTTAAAATTTATTTAAAAGGGGATTTATGGAGGGTAATGTATTAAATAAGATTTAATACATTAAAAGTGATAGTATTTAAATTAAACTTAAATACTAAGGAGCATGAATCGTATTTAATTAAATAGATAGAAGAATATAACAAATATAATTAATTGAAATTAACTATAATGTTATGGGAATATTAATTAAATTAATATAAGGACGATTTTGGACGTCTACAAACATCATTTCTCAAAATAAAAAGGATTACTTCCCAGGGAAGAATCATTTCCTTACATAAAATTGGATTACATCCACACATTATAAAGTGTACAATAACATCTTCATCATGCCTAAATCAGTTGCATTGAAGAATAGATACAAATTTATTTTCTACACCTATTCACTATCTTCAAAAGATGTATACCTTCAGCACACATACATATTCACACTTCTTTCTCACACACATCCACATGAATAAAATATTATTGCATTTATTTATACATATCATCAACCTTGGAAAAACACAAGGTCAACCAAACACTCTTCAGATAATTACAAAATTATAGGTATACTTAATTATAATATTAAATGTGGACCAATAAATGTTGGCTAAGACATAGCATGTAAAAAAACCTTCATCCTTGACCATTATATGCCTCTAATAATTACACCTGAAATACCTGCAACACGCTACAATCATCAGGTTGGCCAAGAACATAAAGAACATTAGCACATGGACTGAAAGTACCAACTTCAAGCACAATGAAAAATTCAAACCAGAAACATAAAAAGAACATGATCTAGAAACATTCACAAGCATCGTGAATTACAATAGCAACATCTGTGTCAACAAAACTTTTGCAATCATCAACATCTTTCTATCATCACTCAATAATACTAACAACAACCTTGAATAATAACTTGTGGGCCTCCAAATCATTAACTGATTGAATTGTGGAAACACATTTGTTGATAATATGGAGGAGAGAAACTAAAGGGGGTGAATTATTCATTCCTAAAATTCAATTTAAAAACCCTTAAAATTCTAAACTTTCAAGCATAAACTACTAAGATATGATCTAGTTAATTAACTATGAAAGATAGACTTATCCACAAATTAGAAAAAAAAAAATCCACAGTATTGGAAATAGAAATTTTTATAGGGGAAACCCTGCTAAGGGAAAAACCACATTAGGGTTGATTACCCACAATAAATAATTACCTTGTTATAAGTATAAACCTATTACAATAATGGGGAATGCACATGCATTCAAGGTACTACCTAGAGCTCACTTATCAAGTGAAAATCCTTAGGATACAACCATGAGGAAGGCTCACTACCTTACAAAAGATCACTAAAATGATCTGATATTTTTGTGAAATGTGAGAATGACATATACCCTATGTTTGATATAGTTCAAATGTAGCATAATGCATACCTATTTTCATCCCTATTTCTAACATCAGAAAACACAATCCACACATCTACGTCAAACCCTAGATCATATTTATATCATCAACCTTGACAAATAACAAGGTCAATCATGACCTTGATTTCAACTTGAAATCACCCGCTAAAAATAATTTTGTAAATTAATCATCCACTTTCGAACAATAGCCATGATCCATAACAGCCACCTTGAGATCATAACTCTTACAAATTTTGTGCCTTGATATTGTGCAACACAATTTGAAAACCAAGTTAGCCAAGAACAAAAGAAAATAATAAGAATACTATTTTTTATCAAAAAATATGTCAATCTGATCCTTCCAATGTATGTGGACAGCCAACTCATCAAGAATACACTTCAAGAACATCCTTGAGAAAATGAACAACACACAAACATTCCATTTCATCCAAGCCATTGTATTTTCTAGCATCTTTTAAACTGAATTTAAAACAATGTACACAACCTTTTTGACAACAAAAGTATTCCTTACAGATCTCTAAAGTATAAATTATTTAAATTGGGAAAACCTGAGTATATCCCAAACATACTCTTTGAGGCACACTAAGAAATTCAAGACTGGTAGTGTACACTGAACCTCTTTCTATCTCACTGTCAACTTTGTCTACCATAGTGTCTTCAAATTACCACCTTTGACCTCAAAACATAATCAAATCCTCATGCCATTGATTAAGTAGAGAACCTATCCAATATTCCATGAGGTGCACTACTCCTTATATAAAATATCCAAACCTCACCGGTGCTCTTAACATATTTTTCCACTGGAAAAACTACAATAGTTAAGTTAGCATCAAACAATCAGACCTTCTAATCAACCCTACTAATATAATGATGTCAATGAAAACACATATATCTTCCAAATTTCCAACAATCTCCCCCTTTGGTATTGATGGAAACATATGATTTGAAAAATAAGTAATGCAATAAAAAACCAATAATCTCCTTCCTTGAAAGATAGTAAAGAGTACTACTAACAATGTCGATAATTATCTTTCAGAGTCTCTCTAACTCACTTCCTTCAAGATCCCTCTATCTCTTCTCCCCCTTAGAAATTTTTTCCCGTGGATCCAATCTATTCATATCCTTAACTAAATCTCTTTGTTATGTATAGGTATATATGTTGATTTTGTTACACCTAATTATTGCTGGTGTTAAAAGTTTATTTTCATGCATGTTTCCCTTAAGTAATGTCTTTGTCATTTTGAACATCTAATTTGAACTCCCAATTTGAAATTTTTGTTTGAACCAAGTCTCAGTTCAAATCCCATGTTCAATTTCAGTTTGTGCATATTTTTTCATCGCGACTTCGCTTTGGCTAAGTCATCCTTTAGGCGATCTCTTCTAAATTGTACTTGTATTTTGAAATTTCCAAGTTCAAAGTTCAATGTTCAAATTTAAAAAGTGAAAACATAAGTAAGTGTTAGATTAACTGAGAGGGGGGGGGATGAATCTGTGCCCTCAAAAATTAATCCAATAATCCAACCAAAACTTTATATCTAAACTATAAACCTCTACTTATCTTCAGTCCTACAAGATGTATGCCTTTAAATTATCTTCTCAAATAACAACTTCTCAAAGTTCACTGTTAAACCTTATTCTTAAGATTTACCCAATAGAAGTCTAGCCTTTACTGAAATATAGTCAATAACTTAGTGTTTACTGATCATCCTATTTTAGTAATGTATAAATAAAAAAATCAAAGCAATGAATCATAAGCACATTTCACACATGGATTTTTAGTGTGGTAACCCTGTTAAGGGAAAAACCACTTGGGACCGCTAGCCCAAAATTTTCACTCTTTTGAAGTGAGCTCGGTGAAGGTCCAACCCTCTTAAAGGTTACAAACATATTTTTAAGTGCAACCTTGTTAGAGGATTTATCTCTAACATATTATCACTTGATATCTAGAATTCACAATGATATCTTCATGATAAACCTTTTGATACTCCTTGGGATGTGTCTCAATATGTAATGAATGGTTAGATCCTTCTCAGTTAAGAAAATTTCTGATCCAATGGTTAAAATAAAACAATATATGATCTGATCATAAATAAAACTTAGGCTAACATATGTTCAAATATATTTTAAGCTCATAATACCTTTCTAATCAATGTTTCTTTTCTATTCCTTTTCTGCACTTCAAACTACTCGATGATGTTGTGCTTCTTTGTTGCTCAGTGTCCACATAAATATTTAGCTCTATTATTATCTTGTTTGATAAGGACTATATGAAGACTTCTTTCTTCACCAGTTTCTCTTTAGCATCTTCTTCTCTATTCACCCCTTTATCATAATGAATTAGCTTGTCTCTCTCATAGAAATGATTTCAGCATTTCTAGGTCTTTGTCGTTCTTGTTCTTGATGTAATTCAGAAATCTCACCATTCTTGCTTTAAATCTTGCTTTAGTATTATCCCTTAGATTTCTTCTTGAAAACTATAATAAAACTATCCTTAAAAATCTATCTTATCTATGGATTTTAACTTGTCGATGAAAACTATGTAATCAACTAGTTAACTCCATATTTAGCTCCTTCCAGCTAATTCTTTTGGCATTTCTGAACTTCAATTCTTATCGGTATTTAACTCCTTGTTAGCTTGGTCTTGAATTCAGTTGTCCTTGGGCATCTCTATCCGTCAGGATTGTCTGTTTGTTGGGCAACACTGTGACTTTTATTTTTTCTCAGGTTACTCTTATTGGTTTTGCTAGGTAATGCTTGCTCAGGTAAATTTCTCAGGTATCACTATGACTCTTCTCTCGGGGTTCTCTATCCATCAAGGTGCACTATTTTTTGGTTTTTATTGTCACATGGTGTATACTAAAATTTTATGCTTTACTGATAACATAACCTTTATCTCTTTAGTTCTTTGAAGTCTTTGACACTTTATATAACCAATCATATTATATCAATTTGACATCAATAAGAATACAATATATTAACTGATTTAATGTCTTGCATTAACTTTCTACATCTCGGTGATCATCAACTTAACATCTTCAAACATTCAATCAGTTATAGTTCATTAATCTCTCCCTTTAGCATTGATGGCAACATACTATATTACTACTAATACCATATGAAATATATCATTTGTAGTTCATTAATCTACAAAACTTATTGTTCTATAACCAATACAAATATCACATAGATTTGATTCTTGCAGAGTAATTTCTTCAATCTTCATTCCATTCACTAGATAGATGTAGTAGCTTCAGATTCTATCTCTCCCTTTGATGTAGAATCTCTTCTTTGGTGTTGTCTTCCCTTTGACTATTCCTCTCCTTGATGAATATCTATGTTTCCTTGGACAGTAATAGATATTTTGTATGAATATATAATCTCTCTCCTAAATTCATCTCTCCCATAGGATACTTCTCTCCCTTTAGATATTATGATTGATATTTCATATGCATATATAATCTCTCTTCGTTTGATGACAATTCCAAACTATATCCTTCCTCCCTTTTATAATATACTCCTTGAATTTCCCTTTCCATCAACTATACAATGTCTCTGGTGTTTGGTTAATATAAGTACCTTGTTTTTTACTGATGTATCTTTGGAGTCCATCTCTTTTCTTCCATCAACATGAATGATATTTTGATTATGTGTAGGCTAATGCAGTCTCCTAGTCAGTTTAGTGACTAATAGATAAGGGTTGGACCCCTAGTCTCTTTCTCAGGTACTCAAATGTATCTTTATGCAATGGCTTTGCGAATATGTCTCCTAATTTTTTCTTGGATTGAATATATTCAACTATCACTTCTTTCTCTTGCACTTGTTCTCTTAAGTAATGATACTCTATAGCAATATGCTTAGTCTTAGCATGCATGACAGGGTTCTTGGGAATTTTTATTGCACTGGTATTATCACAATAGATAATCACTAGTTCAAGAATTTTCATATTCAGTAACTATTTGATCCATGCAATGTTAGAGAAATATGTAGTAGAAACCACATATTTAGCTTCTATAGTATATTGTGAGATGCATCCTTGCTTCTTACTTATCAATGCAACAAGTCTGTCACCCATGAAGAATGCTCCTCCTGTTGTGCTCTTCCTATCATCTAAGTTTCCAGCCCAATCAACATCTATATAGACTTGAAAATCAAATTTTCCTTCTCTTTTATACCATAAGCCATAGTCCTCGGTAGTCATTAGATATCTCAAAATTCCCTTGACAACAGTCATGTGTGATTCCTTGGGATTAGCAAAGAATCTTGAAACTATTCCAATTGCATGTGCTATATATGGTCTAGTATGAACAACATACTCTAGTTTTCCAATTATAGATCTATATAGGGCCTGATTTACCTCATTTGAATTATCTTCCTTTGTCATCTTGCATCCGGTTTCCATAGGTGTTCCAACTGGCTTGGAATATTCCATCTTAAATATCTTCAACACTTCCTTGATGTATTTGGATTGTGTGATGTATATGGTTGCATCTTGTTGAAGAATCTGTAGACCAAGAAAGAATTTTATCTCCCCAAACATTGACATCTCATACTCTTTGTTCAATTCATTAGCAAAATATTTACATATCATATCATTACCCCCAAATATGATATCCTCAACAAATATTTTAGCAATCAAAATGTTATCATCAAAATCTTCTTCTGAATACATATTTCTATTTTCACTTGTTCTTACAAAACCAATGCTTATGAGATAGGAGTGAAGTCTTTCATACCATGCTCTAGGTTCTTTTTATAATCCATACAAGGCTTTATGTAGTCTAAAAACCATGTTTCTCTTGTTAGGATCAACAAACCCTTCTGGTGTTTCAATGTATACCTCTTCTTCTAGTATTCCATTTAGGAATGTAGATTTGACATCCATTTGGTATATCTTGAATCCTTTGAATGCAACATAAGAAAGTAGAATTCTAACTCCTTCTAGTCTAGCAACATGTGCAAAGTTTTCTCCATAGTCAATACCTTCTTCTTGCGCATACCCCTTGCATACTAATCTTGCTTTGTTCCTTGTGACTTCTCATTCTCATTCAACTTGTTTCTGAATGTCCATTTGGTACTAATGACATTCTTGTCATCTAGCCTAGGTACTAATATCCATGTTCTATTCTTCTCAATCTATTCTATCTCTTCATTCATAGCACTAAACCATTCGTCATTTTCAAGTGCAGTATTAACAAATTTAGGCTCAAAATCACAAATTAAACATCTAGTGTTTAGTGACTTACTTGTTATTCTCATTCCAGCCTTCTTGTCTCCTATGATCTGATTCTTTGGATGGTGTCTTCTGACATACTTGGCAAGTATCGGTTCAGCTCTTTATTCATAATTTTTATCATCATCTTGACCTTCATTCTAATCTCCATCTCTCGGAATATCATTTTGAGCAATTTCCTATTTTTTGGTGTTTTCAACATGATGCTCAGGTGCATTATTCTATTTCTCGAGAGTGATACATTGTTTCTTTGGCATAGTGTCACGTTCTTCATCATAGAAAAACCTTTTGTAGTCTTCTGGTTCTCTCCTATTTTCCTTATCAAATTTCTCTGCACATTCATATATTTTGACATTTTCAATTTAAATTATCTTGTTAGAGGACTTGTTAAGACATGTATAAGCCTTGCTTTTGGTATAATACCCTAAAAATTTCCTTCTTCACCTTTGGATTCAAGTTTTCCATTTCTATCATCTTTCAAAATATAACATTGACTTCCAAAAATTTTGAAGTAGCTTACATTGGGTGTGTATCCATACCATAGCTCATAGGGTGTCTTATTGGTGTCTTTCTTCAATTGAACTTTGTTCAATGTGTAGATAGTAGTACTGACAGCTTCCCTCCACAATGTTTGAGGGATTCCTTTCTCAATCATCAATGTTCTTGCACAATCAACAATGGATCTATTCCTTCTTTCAGCAATCCCATTTTCCTTTGGTGTTCTAGGTGTACAAACCTGTCTTTGAATTCCATGCTCATTACAAAAGTTAGTGAATTCATCATAAATGAATTCTCCTCCTCTATCTAATCTTAAGAATTTTAGTTCCTTACCACTTTATTTTCTACAATAGATTTATAGCATTTAAACATCTTGAATTCTTCTAATTTTTCTTTTAAGAACATAACTATCATCATTCTAGATTAATCATGAACAAAGAGAATGAATTATCTATCACCATAGTAACTCTTTGTTATCATAGGTCCACATAGATTAGTATGGACCAGTTCTAGAGTGACAATAGATGTATAGGTTTTTCTCTTGAAACTACACTTTGTCATTTTACCTTTTTGACAATTCGTATACATGACATGATTGGGCTTTGACATTCTTGGTAAGCCTCTCACTTTCCTTTTATTTCTTATCCTAACCATGTTGTCAAAATTCAAATGACATAACCTTTTATACCACAACCATATGTCTTCATTTCTAGTCATTAAACATGTGGTTTTAATATCATCAAGATAGAATAGGTTACCTTTTGTATGTTCACCAGTTCTGATCAACCTTCCCGATTCATCAAAGATCTTTGCCTTTTTTTCTCAAATGCAACTCGGTGAACTATGTTATTCAGCTATGAAAAATTCAATAGATTATAATTATCTCCTTCTACCTAGTATGCATTTTCACATATGATCAGATTATTCAACATTATGGTTCCTTTACCTTCAACCAGACAAGGTGAGTCATTACCCAATCTTACTGATGCACCATTATAATACTCAAAAGTTTCAAACTTTTCTTTATCTCGAGGCATGTGGTGAGTGTAGCCACTATCTATAATCAAGATATCATTCTTAATAACCTTAGATATGAGTGAAGTCTCAACATACCTTTCCTCTTTGTCTAAATCATCCTTCATGGAAACAAATACCATCTTAATATCTTCATCAAATTTGATATCAGTATCTTTAGATATGTTCTCAGCCGGGAAACAAGATTTCTTCCCTTTGTCCTTGTAGTCTTAGGTATCTCTTCTATCATATTTTTGGTTCCTTCGGAAATCTCTATTACCACCTCTGTCAAACTTATTTTCATATGATTTGTCACTGCTTTTGTCTTCTTTTCTTTTGTTAGGATATCTAGCAGTAAAGTTTTCAATCTCTTTACAATTAAAACATACCAATGGTAATTTACCTTTGTATCTACCTTTTCCTCTCTCCAATCTTCTAGCCATTAGTGCTTCAATCTCATCAAGTTTGTGTTCATCACTATCACTTTCACTATCATTTCTTATAGTGTGTTTATGACTTGACTTACTTATTTTCAAAGAAGATTTAAATGCAGACTCAATAGATGGTAAGACACTGTTGTCAAATTTATTCATCTCAAATGAAATAAGTCTACCAACCAAACTATCTAGAGTGAAATTGGTTTTTACTACTTCTCTCATTTCTTGTATAGTAATAGCATAAATAGGTAGTAAGGTTCTTAGAATTTTACTTACCATTGTTTCTTCTTCAAGTACACCTCCAACTCTTTGGATAGCATTGACTACCTCTTTTATTCCAAAGCTATACTGAGTGATGGATTCTCCTTATTTCATTCTTAGGTCATACAACCTTCCTCTTAGGCTTTCTTCCTTAGCTCTTAGCACATTGGAATTTCATCCATGTACTAGCTTCAATTTTTCCTACATTTGTATCGCAAAGGTGCATGTTTTGACATCTTAAAATTTAGCATCGTAGAGTGAGGAAGCAATTTCTCTCATCATAGAATTGTGCTCATGATTTTCTCTCAATTGATCAAGTGTGTGAGGTCCTGTAGGTAATACATATTCACTATCTAAATATTGAGTAACATAATTTCCAATACCTTATAGGTGGAGTCTTATCCTACTTTTCCATGATGCAAATTTGTCTTTGTTCAACTTAGGAACATCCCATTTTCTCATATTGTGATCTTTAGCTTAGGTCTTGAAACCTTCCTTTCAAAGCACACAAGCTCTGATACCAATTGTTAGAATAAATGATAGGGGGGTGAATTAGTGCCCTCAAAATTAATCCAATAAACCAACCAAACATTTATATCTCAAATATAAACCTGTAGTTATCTTCACTCCTACAAGATGTATGCCTTTAAATTATCTTCTCAAATAACTACTGCTCAGAGTTCATTGTTAAACCTTATTCTTAAGCTTTACTGAACAATAGTATAGCCTTTACCAAAATACAGTAAATAACTTAGTGTTTATTGATCATCCTATTTTAGTATTGTCTAAAGAAAAACATCAAAGTAATAAATCATAAACACATCTAAAACATGGATTTTTAATATGGAAACCCCGTTAAGGGAAAAACCACTTGGGACCGGTAACTCAAAATTTTCACTCTTATGAAGTGAGCTTGGTGAAGAGACAACCCTGTTAAAGGTTAAAAACACACTATTAAGTGAGACCTTGTTAGAGGACTTATCACTAATAGTTTATGACTTGATTTCTGGTATTCACTATGCTATCTTCATGATAAACCTTTTGATACTCCTTGGGATGTATCTCAATAAACAACAGACAGTTAGATCCTGCTCGGTTAAGATACCTTCTAATCTAACGGTTAAACTAAAATAATATATGATCTATTCATAATTACAAGTTAGTCTTGTAGATGTTAAGATCTATTGTAACCTCATAATACCTTTTAAATCAATGTTTATTTTATGTTCCTTTGCTCCACTTCTTTCTGCTCGACGATGCTATGCTTCTCTATTGCTCAGCATCTACAGAAATCTGTAGCTATTTTCTTAGCTTGTATGATTAGGACTGTATGAAGACTTATTTCTTCACCACTCTTCTCTTTAGCATCTTCTTCTCTATTCAGCCCTTTATCATAATTAATTAGCTTGTCTCTCTTATAGACATGATTTCACCATTTCTAGGTCTTTGTCTTTCTCGTTCTTGAGGTAATGCAGAAATCTCGTCATTGTTTCTTTAAATCTTTCTTTATTTTTGTCCTATATATTTCTTCTTGACAACTGGAATAAAACTATCTTTAAAACTCTAGCTTATCTTTGGCTTTTAACTTGTCGATGAAAACAATGTAATCAACCAGTTAGCCCCATATTTATCTCCTTCGAGCTGAGTCTTTTGACATTTCTGAACTTTAGTTCTTATCGATGTTTAAATCCTTGTTAGCTCAGTCTTGACTTTAGTTTTCCTTGGGAATCTCTATCCATTAGGGTTATCTGTCCGTCAGGCAATGCTGTGAATTTTAGTTCTGCTCGGGTTACTCTTGTTGGTTCTTCTTGGTAATTCTTGGTTGAGTAACTTTCTCGGGTATCACTGTGACTCTTCTCTTGGGGTTCTCTATCCATCAGGGTGCAGTATCCATCGGTCTTTGTTGTCACATGGTGTATATTGAACTTTTATGCATTACTGATAACATAACTTTATTTCTTTGGTTCTTTGAAGTCTTTGACACTATGTATATAACCAATCAGATTATATCAATTTGACATCAATGAAAATACAATATATTAATTGATTTAATGTCTTTCATTAACTTTATGCATCTCGGTGATCATCAAATTAACATCTTCAAACATTTAATTAGTTATAGTTCATCAACAAGTCGATAATATCAAGTAATGAATTGTTCATGTCTCCCTTGGTGGGTCATGGTCAAGTTCATTTTATTTAATTTGAACTTTCAATTTTGAGCTTCCAAGTTCAAAGTTAAAAATTCAAAATCTAAGATTTACATATCCGAAGTGGGAATTACAAGTGTTCAAACTAAGAAGTAAGTTAGTACAGATGGAGAATATTACGGAGGCTTCAAATTTTAAAAATTCTCTTATGAGAAAGCTATTCATTAATGTTAGAGTAATAGTCTATCGGGGTTACTAATTTAAATCATTATGATCTAATTAGTAACTTCCCTATTCACTCTAGTTTGCTTAAGCTAACCTTAGGTAGTTTCTATTTCTGTTAGTTTCCCT
>MU227654.1:1151211-1188756 GCA_018584345.1 Thuja plicata
TCATACTGAGATTGTAATTTCATTATTGTTGTTAATAGAATATCATTTCTTGCAACATGCTTTTTCAATCTCTGGCCTATCGGCCGCCATAGCTTCTGTTTCTTCTATCTTCTGTCTGTTTCATTCTGTGTAATAGTCTTTACATGCAGGTGATCTTGGGTAGATTGACATTTATCAATCTCAACAATTAATATTTGAGCTCAAATGGTGTGAAATGACCATTAATTAATGACATGTCAGACCAAACATAATTTCATCATTAATTTATGCAGGGGTGGTGAATGCTTAAGAGTGCCAAAAATCTAGGAAAATATTCTACTTTAATAGTAAACATTGTATTTCTTTTTTCATTTAGTGTTAATATTTCTCATCTCCCTGGAGAAGAAAAGTGAAGGACGTAATTTCAGTGGTGCTACCAACTGACAATTTTGATGAATTCTCATGAGTCCTTAAAACTCTGATCTTGCTAGCTTAGGCAATTTGTTGAAGCATAGTAAGTCTCAATTTTTTTTCTTGGATTCCTTTATTTTCTTGTTCTGGAATTTTTTTGGTTACAAAAAATGAAGTATGAAATACCGTCCATACCCAAGTTAGAGCCTTTGTCTAGTCTTATTAGCTCGCTTCAAGAGATGGGAGATAAAAATTATCTATATGTAACTATTGAAGAAATTGTAGAGATTCTTAGAAACCCTAAAGAAGGCTGAATTGCAGATAAGACGAGTCAGAGTAGTTTAATAGAGGCTACAACTTTCCCTATACTGTAACTCCATGTACAAAATTTGTGATGTAGTGTATGAATCATTATGACAGAGATGAAAAGTGTATTCGAACTAATTCTGTTTAAATATTGGTAAGAATAAATAGAGAGATTGTGATGTCTGCTATGGGAATTTTGGATAAAGAACCATATGAGGCATGGACTATAGGCACAAGATATTCATTTTCCTCAGAAAAAATATTGTAGGAGTGTGATTATCAGTGGTTGGCTTATGGATACATAAAGAGGTGGTTCTCGGCTTCCAAAATCCCTAACTCATGAGAATTTTATTGCATAGATTAGATATTTAGTGATTTTTCTGAACAAAGTAAAAGTAAACTCACATACTTTCTATTGGGAGGATTGGATGTTTTTCTATATTCAGGTATTGATAAATGGACAAAAGTTTCTAGATTGGGGTGAGCTCATCACAAAAAGATAAATGAAGGATTGGAAAATTTTGTGGAAATGTGAGCCTTTTACTTGTCTTCATTTCTTATCTATTTATTATCTTACTCAAGATAGTGGCTTGGCTTACCACACTAGCCTTTGGTGCCAAGAATGAATATTTATGATTACTACCCTCTTTTGTAGCTGTATAGGTGTTTGGAGAATTTCACTAGGTTAAATGATGTGTTCTTGGGCCGGTTAGTCTTTGAGTTACAAGGAATTTTGGATAAGGTATTATTCGATGAGGCGGTTCAGTTGGTTAAAACCTATGACAACTTTTTCATACAATTCCCTAGGCTCACTTACATAAGGGTTGGAGGATTTAGGGGTGAGCCCTTGAAATTGCCTAAGTATGCATTAGACAACTTAGTACTTATAGAGATATGCAGATAATTAGCTATCATTGACAAAACCTTGAAAGGGAAGAACCTTTCAGGTATAACTTAATTTTCTCATCCTAAATCTGATAGAAATAACCTTACACAATATTACCTTGGAAGGACAGAGGGTTTTACCCATATTTTTCAGCTAAAGCATTATTCATAGGACTATGAAGATGATTTTGAAGTATGTAAAATAATATGGTATCGCTTCACACTAAAGCAAATTGCGAGTATGCAGATTCCCGTTAATATCAAATGAGTTGAGAAATAGGAGGAAGAATAAGTATTAGACTCAGAATTTAGAAACAGAGTACAGGGTGTTCACCTATATCGGAGATAGCTTGGATATATAATTAGCTAAATTGGAAAATGATAAAAATCAATGGACAATTGTGATGGCGCAAATGTCATAGGTTAAAAGATACAACATAATAAAGTTTTTTTTTGAAAGACTTGTTGCAGGATTTGATGATGAAATCCTATTTGTGTCACAAGAGCATCTAGAATAGAGGAATTTGGTCATAAAACTAAGGCTTGAATATCTTCTAATCTATTGAAAGAGCTTATTTCCCTCGCTGGTGTGATGAATGATGATCTAGGGTTCATTAAGAGACCAAAACAATAACAACTAAAGAATTCTCTCAAGTGGCTAAAATAAAGTCCATGCTGATTGTTTTCCACAACCATCTAAAGATTAATAAGGATAAATTTACATTAGTTCAAAGAGAGAATAAGGTGTAGAAGCATATAATTGCACATATCGGGGTTCCTAATAACCAACTGGTTGTAAAATTCTTGACCGAGCACTTGGAATGGAGGAAGCAACAGGTCAAGCCCTCATCATCCATGACCCCACCACAGAATTCAATACACTTTTTGATGATCATTTCAAAATATACATTTATGGTTATTTGGTATCTTTGCATTTATCTATTGACTTTTAACTCTAGATTTTACTTTTCACTGCTTGGCGGAGTTAGTTTTAAAACTTATCGTAAAAAGAATTATAATATTGGGATTTTTATATGGCTTATTATGACTCAATAAGGGTCGCCCAAATTTTTTTTTTAAGTTAATTAGTAAGCTATATATATACTTATTTAAATACTTGAATAATTTTGGAGTTTATAGTATGTTTTTGATATGGTGATTAAATCTGAGTATATATCACAGCTTTGAATTTGCTCATTTTGAGTACATGGATGTGACTTTAGTTGGGGTTAATTTGTGATTGTGATATAATTATGTATTTCTTTGAATTATGAAAGTAATTCAAGTTATATTTCAATAAAAAATTCTTTGTGCACCATGTGGATTAGTCTGTTGGCTTGGTCTTTACACTTACACTTTAAGTGGTATTTATGAGATTCATGTCATGGTTATGTATGGATGTTTAAACCTTTGATACTTTAGGGTTAAAAGTATTATTTATGAAATTTTATTGAATTGGTTATTGAAAAGATAATTAAAGATTACTATAGAGGGAGTTGCATTAGTATGTAGAGTGATATGATCATCAAGACAAGTCCCAACTGTTGTTAATTGATTTCTTCCCAATTGGGTTATAAAAAGTCACCTTAATTAATTAGATTTAATTAAGGCAGGGGAAAACTCTATTAACTAAAATATTTTTGGTGACTCTACTAGGATAGGACAAACCTTGTTTTTTAACAAATATCAGTTACATATATATATGGAAAAAAAATTCTTTTACCCCATGAAAATGTCTTCCCTGTTCTACAACCAAATTTAGATTTCCAAGAAACCTGGGAGGATATCATTAGTGATTTGAATATAGTAGCCTAGTGCTTGAGAAGAAACCCTAAATATTATAGAAGGGCTAACTTATTTCTTGAAAGATAGGAAGATATTCCAACAAATTTTAGGTTCTTGATTGAGAGGCATAGAAGAAGATAGGTTCAAGATAGAGCACAACCCCCCCCCCCAACCCCTCAGGAATCAAGAATGAACAAAGAATTAATTTAGTCTTTTCCTTTCATACAAACTAGATTGAAAATGTTTCACTAGGTCCCAAGCAAAACAAGGCTTACTAGATCAAGACATAGAAGCTCTTAAATGACTTACAGGCTCCCTTGATTTGACCTGACCTTAGAATTCTGAAAATAAACCTAAGCCAACTTAGAGATCCTTATCCTCACCATCATTTCATGCCCTATTCCTTTTAAGGACACATATCCCTTTGAACATTAACCTTCCATCTATTTTAAATGTGATGGCTTCTTATCCTTGGAGTGATGGAGTAGGACCTCTAAACCTACCATAACAGCTTTCTTTACCAAAGGGTGCTAAATATGTTTTACCAAGATTCACCATAGATGGAAAGATTTTGGTTAATAAATATTTGAACACCTTTAACGTAGCAAGTGGAATACTAGATGTGGAACATGAGGACATTGTAGAATGGTTTATTCAACTCCTAGTTTTCCTCTATAATAGATTGGGCTGATATGAAAATGACCTTTGAAAATATGTTTAAGAGCACTGATGATAAGCACTCGTTGTTGGCCCAATTGACCCAAATGAAAAAAATAAATACATGAGCCAATGTGAGATTATGTTGCTAAAAACAATAATCTTGTACATAAAATTTCTAGGGTTATGAGGCCCATCCTATAGAATCAACAATGTTTCTTTGTAAATTTTATTCCCCCTAACCTTGGATTTCATCTTTGAAGAAATAGACTAGCGGACTTGAGCACAACTTAGACACAAGCAATTGAGTTGCAAGATGACCTAATTACTGTAGGGAAGTTGAGGAAAGAGGTTCAAACTCTCCCTTCACAAGCATCATCCTCATCTAAACATGTGGTATAGCGACTTCTGAATGATATGATCACCTTAAAGAATAAACTACCTAAAACTAATTCTCCTTATCAAGATATCCCACAAAGGTTTCAAAATCAATTTGTGGGACCTCTGGAAGGCAGTTAACATCACCATCTTCTCAAAAGATGTGAGCTATTAAAGAAACCCCATGTGGAAGAGATAATATGTGTGTATTCCATATGAAAAATCATCATTATGGAAACACTTGTCCAGAGTTGGTCAGATATTTTTCAGATGAATAATATAAAGAAACAATGTAGGAGGTTCATGAAGATGAGGGTAGTCCAAAATTAACTACTGACTCCGAAATTTATTACCTAGAATATGAATCAGATTTAGATAGGGGAGGTGACATTTTAGTTACTTTGGAGGATCCCTCACGTTTAGTATTAACAAGAAACTAAAGAGGATACAAATCCTCTCCTGCTATTCTATCTTCAGTGCTTGGAAACAAGGAAAATTAACCTATGAATCAAACTCCAAAAATTTCAAAGATCAAAAGTCTAAATTCATGGGAAGTTCCAATCATGAAGAGGTTCGATGCTAATCCCTCTTTTATATTCTTGAGTTTTGTAAATCTTCTAAAATTCAAATTTCCTTGTCTAAATATATTAGGTTAAGTCCTAGAGAATTAAATAAAATTGTTGATTATGTCAAAGGAAATGAGTTACCAAAGACAATTTAAAATTAGGTAAATGCACAATCACACCAACTGTCTACCTCCACCTCACCAAGTCAGTCTGAAATTCTTTAACCACAACCCCAAAGAGAGATCTTAACTAAAATTTCTCAATAACTTTCTAAGCCTCATCCCTTCAATGTATCTTTATTCATTCATGGTAACAACCTTAGTAACTGTATTATTGACTCTCGCAGTTTAGGTAACATCATGCCCTCTTCCATAGCTAAATCCCTAAACTTTCCCCTCACTAAATTTTTTTGTCATTACTATTCCATGGAGTCTAAGAAAGTTCCTTTTTTAGGTAAGATTAAGGGTGCCTAAGTAGTTTTAGCATCTCATCTTGAAAATAGGCTCAAGCTAACAATTTTACTTGTTGACATCCCTACGAGTTATGATATGTTGTTAAGTCACACTTTCTGCAAAGACCTTGGAGGGGAAATTAAGTTTTATTGGTCACAATATAGAATCTTAGTAGGTAAAGAGAAGGATATCCATCAACTAGAGACCAAATAAAAATATATTTTCTTTCCCTCTGATGACTTAAGGTCCCATATTTGGTATGAGTAATCTGAACTCAATAACTATATGATCCTTCCTGAACCTAATTTAGCTGAAGAGGTGCAGGTAGAAAATCAAACCTTATGGACCATGGAGTTTGACAGGAGCTATTCAAATGTTGTCTCAGGAGCAGGTGTGGTATTAATATCACTAGAAGGAGAGAAAATACCTTCTTCTTTCAAGTTAGAGATTAGTAGCACTAATAAAATGATGAAATATGAAGCTTTATTATTAGGAATTGAAGAAGAAAAGAAGGCATTAAGATGTTAAAAGATGTAGGGGATGCAAAATTATTTGTAAAATGGGTACGGAACATATTTATAGTGAAGAATGATAGACTTATCGCAATTGAGTCTAGGACAAGATTGAGAGTTTTGAAGCTTTTTCTATTGAAGCAATACCAAGGGAGTTAAATTCTAGATAGGAAGCTTTGGCAAGGTCAGCCTATCACATGATACCACATCCTAATTTTGATGATGACGTATGTAGGATAGAGTTATTTCATTGGCCCAGTGTCCCAGATAATTAAGACTCATTGCAAGTCTTCTGTGATGATAAAAAAATCAATATTTTTATGAATTTTTTAGATATGTTTTCCACAACATTCTTTTAAGGGTTTGAATCTGACTTTTATGATTTTTCCCCTAATGAAGAATGTAACACAGAGACAGAGGTGACTCAGCTAAAATGTAACAAAATTAAAAAGGGACTAGAATCTCTTGAGAAATTGTCTCATAAATATGATTTTTACACTGGTAATCATGAAGTGCACAAGAGTTCAGAACTATGAGCTTATGATAAGGTGAATATTGGAGAATAATTTGATCCCAAAATGGTAAATTTGGGAGTATATTATACACTTGAGGAAATGGTGCCGGAACACCTAGGCAAACCCGTAAATCTTGTTTATTTTTTTGGCTTTTACTGACCCTAACCAAGTCAGTAGATTTTAATTTTTACCTTAGAAGGTATTGCATGTGTTTAAATAGATGGATTAGTAGTTAGTGGTTAATCCAATCTAGTTTTTATTATTTTCTAGTGGTTAGTGCTTGTTTAGGCCTAAGGTGGGAAAATGGGTTCAAAGTGTCTAAAATAATTTAAGTCTTGGGAGAGGGTATATTAGTTCCTAAAATGTATCTTAGATTCATTCTACACCATTATAGGTCGAATTGAGACCCACAATCATAACTATGCAAGAAGTTGCAAAAGTTGTCAAAACGTTGCTTAGCAACTTTTAATGTTGCCTGACAACAAATGGAAAAAATAGATTCCCTAAAAGGAGACATTATGGGTAGTTTCCATAATGGCATAAAATAATGGGCATGGAAGGTTAAGTCTAGGAAGATCCCATTTCTTGAGGCATTGTGTTGTACTAAGAATTTTTGAAGTGAATAGAAGCTCTGTGTTCTGGTTTTCTGCAACAGTCGACTTGCTTTGAGTGTGGAAGTGTTTGAATGGATTGAAAAAAAGTTTCTAGTGTGGGATTCATGTTTTGAATATTGTTATAAGAGTTTTTAATTCAGTGATAAAGTTGTTTTTAGTAGAGTAGAAAGGTTTTGTAAATTATTTTGAAACTAGTATAGTTGTTGTAGTAGACAGAGTACTTTTTGGGTTCATGGCTCCCCCTTAGAATTTGACAGTGGAAATCACCATGGCTTGGATAAATCTTGTAAGGGATCCTATGTATAGTGTAAATAATCAAGTAAGAGGTTTTGAGAGCCATTTTTCTAATTTTAAATTCATTCCCTAGGCGAGCAATGTGTGTCTGGTTAGGTGTATGACAGGGAGAAATTTGAGAGCACATACAAGGGAATATTTGAGAGAATCAAACCAAGTGTGGTTTTAGAATCCTGAAGGTCCTATAGATCCCTAATAGATATCTTAGGTCTTTTCCAATCCATCTAGATAGATTTCTAGGTAGAAATCAGTGGACTGCATTTTATGAACCAAATTAGCCCTATTTGCCCTATACTATAGGATACTACTATACAGATGACTTAGGAGCCTAAGACATCAAAAATATTTTAGGTCTTGGAAAAGGGTATCCAGATCCTAAGTTTTTTTGCGGGTTATTTGGGAGTTTTAGGAAAGAATCTAGAAAAACCCTCTGGATAGGGCTAATTGTGCAATTAGGCCTAATAGGACCAAATGGAGAATCAATATTGAACTTGAATGATTGGAGTTTGAAGACCCATTCCAATGGATTTGGAAGGATGTCAAAGGTAGGTTTTTATGTTTGACACAAACCTTGCATCATTTGTGAAGTTGACATGAAGGATTTGTATTTGGAGTCCTCCAAGTTATAGTGGAGAGTTGAAACACAATTATTGATAATTGTCCTTCAAGGTTAAGCACAAGGAGACTAACTCTTGGAGTTGAGTTAGGATAGTCTTATGATTGGAGACTTAAGACTATTTGGGTCCTATAAGTGAGATTTTGATCCTAAGAAGACCAGGACAAGTGGATTCCTAAGTAGAGTTTGTGTGAGCACACCTTGGGGCACTTCCATCAGAAAAAAAAAAAGATTTACTCGAATACTAAATTATTATAAGGATGTATTTTCGTAGTCTTATGAAGACCTAAAGGATTTCAATAAAGGTAAATTCTAGCATGATATACCACTCAAACCAGGGACAAGTCCGTTCAAGAAAAATTTGAGAAAATATAATCCTAAAGTAGCTGACACTATTGTTAGAGAGGTAGATAAGATGTTGCAAGCTCATATCATCTACCTAATTCATCATTCAATGTGGGTGGAAAACATTGTACCAGTACACAAAATATGGAGATACATCTAGTTTTTGACTTATGTAACCTTAATAAGGGATTCTAAAAGATAATTAACCCTTCCTAGTGATGGATCACAACTTACAAACCATGGTGGGATCAAAGATGATATCACTATTGGATGGATTTTTATGATTCTAACCAAATTAGTGTAGCTAAAGAAGACCAACATAAAATAGCCTTGATGACACCTTGGGGTACATTCTCCTACAAACGTATTCTATTTTTCTTGATTAACGCTAGTACAACCTTTCAACGAGCTATGAATGCCTCATTTAGTTATCTAAGAAATAAAATTATAGTGATTTACCTAAATTAATTAATAGTTTTGTCAAGAAGGAGGAAGCATATCAAATATTTGCAACATGTTGTAGAAGTTTCAAAAGCATAAAATTTCTCCAAATATGAAGTCATTTTTTTTGGTAACTGAGGGAAAAATCTTAAGTAACATCATGTTAAAAGAAGGAACAAGGGTGGATCCTGAGCATGTAAGAGAAATCCAAAAGTTGTCCTTACCATCCAATAGAACTAGAGTGATATCATTCTTTAGTCAATTTAATTTCCTCAAGAAATTTGTCATGAACTTTATAGAAACCATAAAGCCCCTAATGAATCTAATGAGTAATAAATATATGTTTAGATGGAATGACGAAGCTATTGTTTCTTTCAAATATGTAAAGGAAGAAATTTCTAAAGCCCTGATGTTAATTAATCCTTATTTTAAAAAAAAATTATCATCTATTGTAATGCTTCCGATCATTCATTATCAGGTATTTTGATGCAAAAAATTGAGAAGGAGGAATATAACACAATATATTTCATAATAATTCATTTAAAAAAACATGAATTGAACTATTCTCTTGCAAAAAAATAGACCTTCTCTGTAGTTAAAGGATTTGGGAAGTTTAGGTACTACATATTGCACTCTCATTCCAAGGTGTATGTACCATACACCACTATCAAGAGAATTCTCACCCAACAAGAAGTTTTTGTCAATAATAGATCCACTTGGCTAGCCAAAATTCAAGAGTTTTATTTAGATATCACCCCTACAAAGCTAGTCCAAAGGCAAGGTATGTGTAAGTTATTAGCAGAGAGTGAAGGAGAGAAAGAAATGTGTCCCCTAACACTACTAGTCGGTCTTACTGATCCTTGGTTTTATGTCATGGTACACTATCCTCCTTATGGATATTTCCTAGAGCACATTATCATAAAGGAGAAGTGAAATCTGAGACTTAAGGTTTCTAAATACGTGATTGTTGATGGCATACTTTACAAAAAGGGACTTGATGGTATGTTCCTTAGGTGCGTAGACAAGAATTAACATGAAAGGTTAGTAAAGGATTTTCATAATAAAGCATGTGGGGGAAATTTTTCTTCAATAGTGACCACTTTTAAAATTTTGAGAAACTTCTAGCATTGGGTGGGTATGTTTAAAGATGCATACCAATGGGTTGCTAGATGCAAGAAGTGTAAGTTGTTTACTGGGAAATCACAATTATAATCTCTAACTCTGAGACCTGCAATTATTGAAGAACATTTTCATTAGTGGGGCCTTGACTTCATAGGTTATTTTAACCACCCTTCATCTGCTGGACATACTCAAATCTTGACTACCACAGAATATTTCACAAAATGGGTCAAGGCCATACCAGTAAGGAAATTACTTAAATAATAGGTTGTTACTTTCTAAAAAAAATCTTCCTAGTATGGTTTGGTATACCACACAACATAGTAACTAATAAATGTTGGAAATATAATATGGGAAACAAAGATACTAAGAGGGGGTGTGAATCAGATCTTAAATTTTTTTCACTTAAAATAAACTGATCCACAATCATGCATAAATGTAATTGATCTATCATCTAGTAGCATCCATGACAGTGAATAAATAACTCAAGACTCAGAATTTGGTAACCCAAAAACCCAATAAGGTAAAACTGGGGTGGGGATGACACCCATAAAATCTTCACTACTGTAGCAATAAAGTGTGTCTATTAGGGCTACAAGATTTTATCACAATATGTAATCTACCTGGTTAAAGGTCTATCGAGTTAAGAGATATAGATAATTACAATCTACCTTGTAAAATGATTTAAAATTACAAAAATTAAGCACTCGGCTAACAGATTTGTAAGGGTCTATACACTTTGTTAAGATATTTCACCTGATACACTTGTTAGAATGTCTCAAGATGTGATCCTTTGATATGCACTATAATGCTGATAATAGATCTCCTCTTTTCAATACCTTCTCTAATATAATAATATCATATATCTTTACTCTGCTACTCAATGCACTTTCACTCTGCTAGATCTATACTTCTTCTATCAAAAAAAACCTTCCCACATATCTCATGTATGTATACACCTTCTCGCTTAGTACTTTTTAAATTAGGGTAAGAAGCAATCTTAATATACTTTACGGATCTGGAAATTAGATCTAGATCAACGATCACGATCAAATGCTTATGCCACTTAGGCAATCCAATTTTTGGATTGGATCCATGCGACATAGCGGGATCAAATAATTAAATGTGTAATTATCCCTTTGAAAATATTTAATTCTTAGATATGTCAGCCCAAAATAGTTTACCTTGAAATTGGTGTCATTCCTAACATACATAACAAAACTGTATTGCTCGGCACAGAAAGACTTTGTTGCACGACATAGACTGAACTTGGTAACCATGTGACTCAGAAACTATTATCTACTTGATAAGGACTGTGTCAGATAGCTTGGCCTATACTAGATAGCTCAGTCATAGTGATGACCAGCTAAAACTGCCTAGATAAATGACTAAGTGTAGGACACTAATGATCAACAAAACTTAGAGATAAACAATCTCCCCCTTTGATATTAGTGGAAAAAACACTTATCATTTACATTCACAAAATTTTCCTAAGTACACAAAGTACTCCCCCTTAGATTATACTTCAATCTTCATACTTAATGTACACACCTTTAGCAAAGATATTTATACCTGTTTCTACACATCTTTTTCTGTTTTCTTTCCTTTTCCTGTTTCCCCCTTGTTTTTGTCACTGATAGTTGTGGGGGTCAAGTTGTACTTGTCCAAAAATGGTTTATGAAGCTATCAAATCAATGCAAAAGATGTATCCCAACTATCCTTAACAAACTTCATAACCTCCAAATTAACTTCTAGCTTGGGAGCTAGACTTACCAAACTATCTACAGTAGAGAGATGAGAATATCTCTTAACCAATTATCATGCAACTAGTAGTTCCTTCTAAATAACCGCCAGATGAGGTATCAAATTATCCTGAATTATTATTAATTTGTCCCTTATTTGACCATCTTCAGCCATAGGCTCAGCTAATCTCCTCTGTGCATGAGTCAATCTATCAAAATGTATGGAGCTATAACTAACATCCATGCTCAATGAAATTTTTGTTGACTTTATATCTAAATGCAAATTCTCATTAAGCTATTGATTCTCCTTTGTAAAGAGTGTTACATCACATAATATTTTGTACAATGAGAAAATATTATTTGCAACTTCCTCAAGAATCTCAACAAGAGAAGAAATTTCAACCTGTTTGGTGGCAATCTATCTAGATATCTTCTCCAAGACTTTGTTCTCAAATCTTCTCTTAGACCATTGTAATAATTTCTCATTTGCCTCAATATTTTCATCAGTAACTTTCTGCACAATGTGAACTAACTTTTCTATTATTGGTGCTTTCTCATTTACATCTTCCATATCAAATGCTTTAACGAGAAATATCCTTTGTGTCATGCAGAACTTGCTTCTTCTTTTGTTCCCTCTTCATTTCCTCTTGTCTTTTCTTCCTCTTCAATAGGTATTGAAGGGTATGAATCTACTCATATGTCAAACTCTCAGGATCCCATTTAGGAATCACAATGACTTCATCCAATGTGACATTTAAGATTGATTACTTTTTCTTGTTTAACTTCCTCATCTTGAGCTCTGGTGAGTTGGTACTTAGATCAGGTTCTATAATATATTTTCCTTTGTTAGTATCAATTTCAATTTTTTCCTTCAACTAAGTGAAGATTTCCTACAGATTGGGTATACTTCCTATTTTGGGTCCAGTGGGAGTAGATGATATAGAGTGTGGTAGATACACCAATACTTGTATATCCTCTTGTTCTGTAGGTTTATTTGCAATTTCTTCCATCTTGTCTCCACTCTCTAAAACTATTTGTACAACCTCTAAAATAGGTGGATTAGTATTGATTACCTCCTTTTCTCCTTCTTTTTTTGTTTTGACCTCAATTGCCTAAATGGGCAATTGCATACCTGTGTTTGTCGGCTCATTTTGATCCTTGGCATCCACATTGATGTTCTCTCCAAGTGTAGTTTCAATGGGACTATCCATTGTCAAATATATAGTTTTCCCATCTCCTATTTCCTTTTGTGGTTCTGTGTCAGTCTCTACTTGATTAGTAGTAGTTTCTTCCTCCATTTCCTTCATCTCTAAGGTGCCTCCACCTTTCTCATCGGCCTTCTTATTGATTAACCCAAAATTTTCCTTCCAAATTCTGGTGCTCCATTTTACTACACCTTCTACATCATTTTTCAATATTGCATAGGATATTTTTTTAGGAATAAACTTCCTTAAATATTTCTCAATAAACTTAGCTATCTGTTTCTTGGTTAAATCAGGAATGACATTAGCTAGTGTTTCTTCCCTTATCTGTCATTCGATCATCAAAGAAGATTGCCAGTTTTGCGATAAAATATCATAAAGTTCTGTAGGAACAAGATTTCCTATGTCTACAGGTGTCATCTTGAATGTACACATCATATCTAGTAATGCTTCCTGAATCTTATGCTTGTTATCTATGATTTTATTTTCATACTTGATAAATTTAATTCTTGCTAAGCCAACTATACTCCTAATATTCTTGCATACCTCATCAATACTAGTCATTGGTTTATGTGATTTTGTAGGTATGTTTCTTGGTTCATTTGTATCTGTCTTCTCCTCATCATATTCATCTTCTAAGATTATTTTTCTTCTCATTCTCTTTTCAAGCATGCTCGGCACTACCTTAGTTCCAACTTGTTTTCTCTTCCCTGAACTACTCTCTCTAGCATTTTTCTTTGTATATACTTTTATTGAATTGGATTGAAATGAAATAGTTGCTTCCCTAGTCCTAGGCCGGTTATCAATAGGAGGTGTAGCCTTAGCTTTTTCTTTGCTTACTTTAGTTACCTTGGTAACCACTAGCCGCTTCCCTTTACCTTTTATAGTGATATCCTCTTTAGGTTCACTCTCATCTTCTTCACTAGACATATCTTCTCCATGTCTTGTTGATAACCCCAAAGGTGCATCCTCTACTTCTTCATCACTCTCAATTGCAAAAATATTCTTCATATTTTTGAAAATCTTCTTCCTTTTCCTCTCCATAGTGTCATCCTTCAAATTCATAGAGATTTTGGAATTAGCTTCTTCATAGTTTCCAAAATGTTTGGCTGGACCATCAATTTCCTCTACCAATAGAGTTGTAATAGCTATTGATGTCTCATCAATGTTCACTTCATAAGGTAATGGCCTTAGCCATGATACCCTCAGCACTACTACTTGCACATAGGTGAAATCTGTGTCTACTAGGAAACAAACATCCTCATAGTGTTTCTCAACTAGTGATCTGGGAATTCTACTCCTCAGTCTCATATTTTTCTTAAATTCAACAAAATATTTTCCCATCACATTGTCAAAATTATCACCTAATTGTTGAGTAAATGCATTGATTTTTTGTGTAATAGGTCTGTCTATTTTCCACACTATGTTCCCAAAAGTAGGAAATGTATTATGTATGTAGAAAAATATACAAACTAGCAGAGATCCAAAATTACACATTGAATTCTTTGGCTTTCTGATTGAAGCAAGGTTCTCAGAAAGTTGCATAAGTTGAATCTCAACAAGGTCATAAGTATGATCCTTCTTCACAATTTTCAAAGCCTAGTCGACTGTAATGCATGGGACACTGTCTAGTTAGCTCAACTGATAAAACTTATGAGCAATAACCCTAACTAAAAAATCAAACTCCAAATCTGTAATAGTAGAGATCGTATCCCTCTTTTATTTCAAATGGCTCTAGTGAATTCTTCTATGTTCTCCTTACTCTGATATCTCATGGTTATCTTCCTGTTAGGAATTGGATAACCAGTTACGCGATGGTTGATTTCCTTTGTAATCTTAACTGGTCCATTTTCCATCCATATGTTCATGTCATGTACATGACTCAGAACAATCTTGATCCACTGCATTGTGAAATCCCTCAGAAATTCTAGGGAAGGAGTTAACCCTCTCTTAGCCAAATGTTTCTGTTCAACTTTTAGGGCTCCAGGTTTGCACAATTTCCTGTAAGATTCTCTAAGCTCGTGATCACCAACTTCACTTATCTTGCACATATAACATGACCTAATATCATGTATTGTGAGTACCTTTGGTGGAATTGATGATAGGGATCCAGTTAGATCACCTTGGATGGGGCTCTCAGGAACTACTCAAAAATTGGAAGGCACACAAGTGTCACTCCTTACCAATTGAAAATTTAGCAACTCCTTCTCCATACTCTTCACTACTATGGAAGAACTAGCGGCCATGATTTCGAAAGAAATAGGGTTTCAAATACAATGAACATAATACCTATGCAGATTTTGAAATTTGCACTTTTACTCAAGATAGCTGATGACACACTATAGAATTCTTCGAAAGATCTTTGCAGAAATCAAGTTTGCAAATTCCCTAACACTCTGTGAAATTCCCAATCGCAAGGTAAAAATGAATAATGAATGGATCGTTCCTTTATAGGCTCCAAAGTTCAAAAGTTAGGTTTGAAATAAATGTTTTGTCCATTGAGTGAGTTCCAAATAGCTTTCCTTGGCCAACTCACAAAACTAATCTATCCATCGGTTGCAACCCATACTAGCTCAGCATACACTAGAGAGCTTGGTCTCAGTGTACAATAATATTGTTGCTCAGCACCTATGGTGCATATTGAATTTTCTAGGTACATGTCTCAAAAATATGTCATGATACATCTTAAGATATGCAGATATGGACTTTTGCACTTTATATGTTAGGAACTGATAAAATATATGAGATATAAACACAGTTCCTTACATACCTTTATTTTCTTAATTAGTGATGGTGTGATCACCTAATCCATTCGATTGGGTGACCTCAGCCTTAGTAGTTTCACTGCTGCTTGGTTCTATTTTCCTTATCCATGTCTGGCTCATCTGTGCTCTAATTTATTCAACAATAGCAATAGGTACCCTTGTCTTTCAATCCTTCCTAGTGGGACCGATTTTCTGACAATTATAGAAAACTAGGCTTCCATTTATCCAACTCTTAGATTTTCCTCTGAAGTGTGTCTTTATGTAGTTTTCTAGAACATGTCCATACTCACCATAGTAATGACAACTATGCCAGGTTTTGTAATCCCAATTGTAAGTGTTACCTCTCCTTGGTACTTTTTCTTGTGTCTTTGATGTCCATTGTTGTTTACCATTAGATCTGTAATCTTGTGCTCTATGTCAATATTTTTGACACTTGTAACAATACCCATTGAATCTAGGTGTGGGAGGTGCATTATTTGCCTTTTCCCAACATTCATGTTCTTGATGTCCAAACTTCATATAATTAAATAAATAACCATTGAACTTAGGTTTAGGATTGGACTTACCATTCTTGCTTCGGAAAATTTTTGTTGTGTGTCCTAATTTTCCATAGTGGTGGCATATAGGCTTGTTTTTCTTTGACTTTGTATTCCTCTTTTCACCAATCTTAGAAGATTCTCCTTTCTCAGTAGATGTTTGTTGTTCAATGTGACCTAATTCAAAAGAATCTTTAGATCTCCTTGATTCATTCATCAGGTTTTCAAAATGACTCAAAGCTTCATTAGGTCTATTAAACCTTTCATTAAGTTCTTTTTCAGATCTCAAATCATATTTCAATTGACTGTTCTTAGATATCAAATTCACAATTTCCATGTCTTTCCTACTGATCTCCTGATTTGCAAGTAATAGTTGATTCACCATGTCAACCTAATTATTTTTCATCATTTGTACTTCATGTTTCCTTTCATCAAGTCTGATAGTCATCATTCTTTTGTCTTCTTCAGCCATAGCTTTGTCATATTCATATTTCTTCTTTTGTTCCACTACTTCACATCATCTTACTGTTTGCATTTCTTGTTCTCTTTTCAGGTTTCTGACTTCTTCACACAATGTTTTGTTCCTTTCCAGTAAATCTAAAATTTTTGCATCCCTCTCTGTAGAGTTTCCATTCTAAAATATATTTGTAGTGTATTCTTCCTCATAATCAGTGTCATTCATTTGTTTGGCCAAACATTTCCTAGATATCAAGGAATTTCTCAATTTCTCTCTTTCCGTCTCAAGGTGATGTAGTGCTAGCTGAATTTCAATCTTTTTATTCTCAATGACTTTACCCAATTTGTAAATCTCCATCTAAACATCTGTACTCTCAAGCTGATTAGAACTTTTTATAGGACAACTAAGCTGTGATACCAATTTTTGGAAATACAATATGGGAAAGCAAGATATTGAGAGGGGGGTGAATCAGATCTTAAATGTTTTATCACTTAAAACAAATTGATCCAAAATCATGCATAAATGTAATTGATCTATCATCTAGTAGCATCCATGACAATAAATAAGTAAATCAAGACTAAGAATTTGGTAACCTAGAAACCCAATAAGGTAAAACTAGGGTCAGGATGGCACCCACAAAATCTTCACTACTACAACAATAAAGTGTTCCTATTAGGTCTACAAGATTTGATCACAATATGTAATCTACCTGGTTAAAGGTCTGCCTGGTTAAGAGTTATAGATCATTACAAGCTACCTTGTAAAAGGATTTAAACTTACAATAAAGTAAGCACTCAGCTAAAATATTTAGAAAGGTCTATTAGAACCACTCTATTAAGATATTTCACCTAATACACTTTTTAGAATGTCTCAAGATCTGATCCTTTGATATGCACTTTGATGCTAATAATGGATCTCCTCTTTTCAATACCTTCTTTGATATAATAATTTGATATATCTTTACACTTTTGCTCACTGCAATTTCACTCTGCTAGATCTATTCTTCCTCTATCAAAACAACCCTTTGCACATGTCTCATGTATGGATAAACCTTCTCTCAGTACTCTTTAAATTAGGGTAAGAAGCAATCTTAATATACTTTACGGATCTGGCAATTACATCTAGATCAACAATAAGGATCAAATGCTTATGCCGCTTAGGCAATCCAATTTTTTGATTGGCTCCATTCCACGTAGTGGGATCATATAATTAAATGCATAATTATCCCGTTGAAAATATTAAATGCTTACATGAGTCGGTCCAAAATAGTTTACCTCGAAATTGGTGTCATTCCTGACATACATAACAAAACTCTCTCTGGGCACAAAAAGACTCTGTCACTTAGCATAGATTGAACTTGGTAATCGTGTGACTTGAAAACCATTATCTTCTCGGCAATGACTATGGTGGATAGCTTTGCATGTATCGAATAGCTCATCCACAGTGATAACCGGCTAAAACTACCTAGATAAATGACTAAGTGTGGTACACTAATGATCAACAAAACTTAGAGATCAACAATAAAGCCACAAATTTATCAGCAAAAGAGTTATAGGCTTTATGCTATGACCATAGTATAACTCTCTCTAATGCCTCACACTATTACCCCCAGGGAAACTGTCAAGCAGAATTGAGCAACAAAAACTTGATTAATATTATGAAGAAATTGGTGAGAGAGAATGCTAAAGACTGGCATAAAAATTTATATGAGACATTCTGGGAAAACATGACCTCTCCTAAGAGAGAAATAGGTTGTCCCCTTTTGAGTTAGTGTACAGAGAAGAAGATCAATTATCCCTCCTGCTAAATTGCAAAAGGTGATTCAAGATAATAGTTTCCAAAATGTAGTTGAAACAAGGATTATGTACTTGTCAAAAATACAAAAATAAAGGGAAAGAATCATTGATCATATAAAAAATAATTAGGCTAGAGTGAAGTGGATTTTTGATAGAAAAGCTAGGCTAAGGACATTTATGCAAGATTACCAAGTATTCCTCTGGGACATGCGCACAAATCCAAATGGTTCTCATGATAAGTTAGAATCTTTGTGGAAAGGCCCCTTTTTTATTAGTGAAGTACTTGTTCGTAATTCATTTAAGCTCCATTATCTTGTAAACACTCCACTACCCCTCCACTTTAATAGGAAGGATTTGAAATTGTATCAAATGTAAATCTTTCAAGTTTCCCCTTGTACATAAGTTTTTATTGTGTCTATGTTTAGGAAGGTTTTTCTTTGTTAAGTTTGGCCCACCTAACTCCATAGCCCAAAATGCAAAACCAAAGATTCTAGAGATCATCCCTTATCCCTAGATAGTCTAGGTCCCTAGTCGGAGCCAATGTTACACCTAATTCTTGTTGGTGTTAAAATTTTATTTTTGTGCACTTTTCCCTTAGGTAATGTCTTTGTCTTTTTGAACCTCTAATTTGAACTCCCAATTTCAAATTTTTGTTTGAACCAAGTCTTGGTTGAATCCCGTGTTCAATTTTTATTTACACATATTTTCCTATCATGGATTTTCTTTGGCTAAGTAATCTTTTAGGCAGTCTCTTCTAAATTGAGCTTCTATTTTGAACTTTCCAAGTTCAAAGTTCAATGTTCAAATTCAAAAAGTGCAAATGGAAGTAAGTCCATCTTATCAAGTAATGAAGTCATCATATCTCTCTTGGTGGGTCTTTGATCAAGTGTGTTTCATTCAATTTGAAATTTTGATTTTGAACTTCCAAGTTCAAAGTTAAAAGTTCAAAATCTAAGATTTACATATCTGAAGTTGGAATTAAAAGTGGTCAACTAAAGAAGTAAGTGAGTACGGATGGAGAATATTTTGGAGCCTTCAAATTTTAAAAATTCTCTTTTAAAAAAAGGTAGTCATTAATCCTTGATCTCAAATGGTTTGAAATGATACTTAATTAATGACATGTTAGACCAAACATAATTTTGTCATTAATTTACATGGGGGTTGTGAATTCTTAAGCATGTTGAAAATCCAGGCAAATATTCTGCTTTTATAGTAAATATTGTGTTTATTTTTAATTTAGTGAGAAGATTTCTCATCTTTGTAGAGAAGGAAAGAGAAGGAGGTAATTTCAGTGGTGTAGTAAACTAACTATTTTGATGAATTCTGGTGAGTCGTTAAAACTTTGATCTTGGTAGCTTAGGAAATTTGTCAAAGCATAGTAAGTCTCAATTTTATGCTCAGATTCCATTATTTTTTTGTTCTAGAATTTTAATGTTCAGAAAAATGAAGTATAGAAGACCATCCATACCCAAGGTAGAGCCTTCATCTAGTCTTATTAGCTCACTTCTATAGATGGAAGATACAACTCTTTGATATGTAACTTTGGAAGAAAATATAGAGAGACTCAGAAACCCTAAAGAAGGCTCAATTGTAGATAAGATGAGTCAGAGTGGTTTAATAGAGGCTATGGATTTCCCTACCTTAACTCCACATCCAAAACTTGTGATGGAGTGTATGAATCATTATGAAAAAGATGAAAAGTGTATTCACACTAATTCTTGTGAAATATTGATAAGAATAAATAAAGATATTGTGATGTCTGATATATCAATTCCACATAAAGAACCATATAAGGCATGGACCATAGGAACAACCTATTCATTTTTCTAAGAAAAGAATAAGGAGTATAAGAGTGTAATTGCCATGGATATGCTTCTGGATACAAAAGAAGTGGTTCTTGGCTTCCAAAACCCCTTATTCTTGAGAATTTTTATTCCAGAGACTAGAGATTTAGTGATTTTGCTGAAAAAAGTAAAATGAAACTCACATAATTTTCTTTGGGAGGATTGGATGTTTTTTTATGTTCAATTATTGACAAATGGACCAAATTTTTTGGATCGGGGTGAGCTCATTGTAGAAAGATTAAATGAAGGATTTGAAAATTTCACGGGAATGCAAGGCTTTTACATGTCTTCCTTTCTTTTCCATTTATTATCTTATTCAAGGTAGTGGCATGGCTAACCACATGAGCCTTGGGTGCTGAGAATGAATATTTAGGATTACTACCCTCTTCTATAGTTGCAGAGGTGGTCTAAGAGTATCACTAGGTTAAATGATGTGTTCTTGGGTTGGTTAGTCTTTGAGTTACAAAGAAGTTTGCATAAGAGATTATCTGATGAGGCTGTTCAGTTGGTTAAAAACTATGGCATATTTTTCATACAATTCCCTAGGTTCACTTATGTAAGGGTTGGAGGATTTAGGGGCAAGCCCTTGAAATTTCCTACATATGCATTAGAAAACTTAGTGCTTACAGAGATATAAAGACAATTAGCTATCATTGAACAAAACTCGAAAGGGAAGAAGATTTTAGGTATAAAATTTACTATAGATCTTGGGCAGTTTTGTTGTAATACCAAATCATCCACATATATATGTGGTGTAAAATGTTAAAAAAAGATACAACAATAACAAAATTAATACAATTTTGATAGATTAAATAGATTTGGATCAACAATTGTAACATAAACCTTTATCTATCATTTTTTTTCAAAATCAATAAAGATAAGTGCTTTTTATTTCATCTATGGGAACAAATTCAACTTCATTTCAATTAGTCCCTTGCATAAAATATTTTGATTTTCTTTAAATTGATAGTTAGATGTTGCATACTTTTGATTAAATTTAAAATTTTATTATCAATTGGTCTTTTCAGTTTGCATTGTTAAACTCAATTGAGTTATGTCCACAATCAATTGGTCTGCCATTTGGAAAGTTAAATTCAATTGAAGTAGCTATAGATTTATCTTAAGATACATGCTCATTTGAACACCTTTGAAGTGATATGTTTCTTGGAAACTGTCTCTAAGGTTGTACATAGGGTTGGGATGATTTTGTCTCTATTGCCGATGATAGAATAAGGCACTGATCCATTCATTTATTGGATTATGGTTATTTAGTTTATTGTTTATGTTTTTTGACATTCTATCCATCTATTTCATTTCAATTACATACATATCTACTAAATATCTTTAAAATACTCAAATTATTTTAGTTTTTTAGATTATAATATATTTTGTTCAATTTAATTTCTTTCATGTTCTTTTTCCATATCTTGAGATAGAAGATTTGGAATGTGTTATATCTTCTATAAAAATCCTTAAGGCTTGAAGGATAAGCTAAGGTATAGGCCTACCAACCTTGGTTCTGCAGAGCCAAAATTGCAAAAGGTTCAACATTGCCTTGGTTGAATCCTTTTAGTTGGCCAAATAAATTGGGTTTCCCAGCATTAGATTGGCAAGACCATAGGAAATCCAATCTATTGATTTGAGTACAATAGATTGGCGACTCTGCTGGGGAGATTTGCTCATAATAAGTATTGTGAAGATACCCAGAGTTTTAGATTTTGTAGATCAAAGAATAGTTATACCAATTTATTTGAAAGTGCACTGTGCCGGAAGGAAGAATCAAGAAGACCAAAAAACAAAATTTTCCTTGAAATAGGTGGTGACTCGACTAAGTAAAACTTTTCAGTCAGTGAATCTACCGAGGGAGAAGACTCATAATTAGATGGTAGTTTTCCTGTTTGAAAAGGTGGACAATTTTGTTTCAGCATGTTTCATCCATTTCGAAGAAGACCATTCATTCTAGATGGCATGTGGCTATTGGATCTTAGGAGATTTTAGTGCATCCCAAACAAATTATTCCCTAAACTTTCACAACTTGTACCAATGTTACATGGAGAATGGGATGAATCAACATTGCAACACTTGGATGCATTTTACATATTTATAGAAGATTATGTGATTTGTGCAGAAGATCAGGTGATGAAGTTATTTGTCAGGACTTTAAAGAAATATGCAAAAAATGAATATGAATCATTACCTACATAATCCATTTCATGATGGAGACAGTTTGATCAATGGTTTCTTGATATGTTTCATGATGCCAGTGCTTAAGAAAACAATATGTGTTATGAAAAAAACATTTTCTATGAATACGAAGAGGATCTGAATTACATTATGGAAGAAAGATATTACATGTCCCCTTTGGATACATTCTTCAATTTGGAAAGATATGAGGGAGAATCTGCAATACATTTTTTCATGAGAATGATAAAAAATTATCGAGAAATACCTTCAGATATTAGGCCTCTTGGAAGGGAATTAATGGATAAACTTTGTGAGTTGGGAATCTACCATGATTCTCAACTGATATCTTTTCTTGATCAAATATGTGAAGATTTGAGGGTAGAAAGTGATGAATATAGGGAAAATTTTACAAGTAGTCCAAATTTGAATACAATTAAAATGTGTGATCAGACTAAAAGGGTTCTTGTACATGAAAAGAATGATGTCATGGAGGAAGATAACATGGATTAGGTTGAAGAGGAATCTATACATGATGATATATGTATGGAGATAGGTATCAATAACCATGATGATGAGGAAGAAAAATCCTTTTCAATACTGAGGAAATTTAAGTTCTATTAGATATTGAATATCAGAAACATGTTCAAGGAAATGGTGAAATTTTTTCTAATCCACTAGAGTAAACAAGTTAATGGGTCACTATATATTCAAGAGGTACCAGATCAAGAATATAATAAGTTACAAGAATCAGATGAAAAAGATGAAATAGAACAACATACAACATATGAAAAGGAAATAAGTTTCAGATGAAGACTCTCATGAGGGTATGTCTGCAATATCCATGTTTTTAAATCAATTATTCAAAGATAATTTTCTATGCTATCAAGTCCACCAGCATCATGATGAAGGTAGGAGGCCTAATAATGATTTTGATGAAACCCAAAATATGCATTCAGAAGGTGAGATATCATTCACTTCATCTTATGAGAGAGAATTTATCAGACTTGTGAAAATGAGATCGAGATAGAAAATCATAATGATGAGAATATGTTGAAGATGAGTTTTGAAAATTATCCAAATATCCTATGTAATCAGATTCTTGATATAAAAGAAGTTGTAGTTCTTGAATATGAGCTATCTTCAAAGCCTTTATGTGAGTAGAAACAATATCTGGAGATTAAAAATGGGGTAGATTGTGTGCGGGGATATATCTAAGAAGAAAATCATAATTTAGATACTTGTATGATTGATCAAATGCATAGGGATCCTCCATTCAACAAAGAACACAATGCGCATGATGATTTCTCAAAGGAATACACAAATCAAAATCCAAAGACTACATTAATGAAGTTGAACCAATAAATATTCTCTATAAGGATGATACATATAATACAATAATTTATCTGATGTAAGGGATAAATAATTCTGACACTTGTCTATTTTAAAATATTTTATTTGATAAGGAAAATGAATGATATAATACCATTTTCAAGAAATTCAAAGTGTTGCATGATCAGAATCAGATCTTTGATAGAGGAAAATAATAATATTCATTTTGGGGGACATGGGCCACCAAATTAAGTTCAGACAAATAATTTATGAAGAGGTTAATAAACTAACTGTTTGCTTCTCCAGAGATAACTGGGATCTCTCTATGCTCACAGGGAGCATACATCTCCAGAAAGAGCCTATTGGAGGTCTAAATTTTTGGCAAAATTTGGAGTCATATATAGTGATAAAACTCTAAAAAATGGCATCCTAAACTTCATGCCCAATAATTGATGAAATGATGGAGTACATGAAATCAGATACAAAAATATATTACTTTTCAATTAAAAGTTGAGGGATTAAGGAAGGAATATTTGTGACAGAAATAATCAAAATTCTTTAAGCGAAGGTTTCAGAGATGCTGGAATTTTGACCTTCTCTAAAGATGATATCAACAAAGAATGAAAACGATCCAACATTAAAAATCTAAAATAGACCCAGTTCAGGAAATCCAATTTACTATCTGTAGTAAAAATATTATGTTCATACAATCTATTTATTATTTTCGGCCAAAGCCAAATCTGAAAGATAGGTAGTATTAGTTAGTTTGCTGATTACTTTTATCAAAAGAATTTTTTAAATTTTAACATAGGGTGGTGTCTCTTCACCATAAAGTGGTGTGGAAACCATTCATCCACATATAAATGTGGTGTAAAATGTAAACAAAAGATACAATATTAACAACAATAATACAATTTTGATATATTGGATAGATTTGGATCAAGAACTGTAACATAAATTAGAATGTCTCATTTTTTTAGAATCAATAAAGATAAGTGCTTTTTTTTTCATCTATGGGAATAGATTAAACTTCATTTTCGACTAGTCCCTTGGATAAAATATTTTGATTTTCTTTAATGTGATAGTTAGATGTTGCATAATTTTGATTAAATTTACAATTTTATTATCAATTGGTCTTCTGATCTTGCATAGTTAAATTAAATTAATTTATGGCCACAATCAATCAATCTATGATTTAAAAATTTCAATTCAATTGAAGAAGTTGTAGATTTATCTTAAGATACATGCTCATTTGAACACCTTTGAAGTGATATGTTTCTTGTAAACTATCTCTAAGGTTGTACATAGGGTTGGGATGATTTTGACTCTATCGCCCATGAAAGAATAAGGCACTGATCTATACATTTATTGGATTATCGTTATTCAGTTCATTGTTTAAGTTTTGTGACATTCTATCCATCTATTTCATTTCAATTACATACGTATATACTAAATATCTTTCATCTACTCAAAGTATTTCCATTTTGTAGATTATAATATATTTTGTTCAGTTTACTTTCTTTCAAGTTCTTTTACCATATCTTGAGAGAGACAATTTGTAATGTGTTCTATCTGCTATAAAAATCCTCAAGACATGAAGGATAAGCTAAGGTATAGGCCTACCAGCCTTGGTTCTGGAGAGCCAGAATTAAAGAAGGTTCAACCTTGCCTTGGTTGAATCTTTTTAGTTGGCCAAATCACCTACGTTTCCCAGCATTGGATTTGCAAGTCCATAGGAAATACAATCTGTTGATTTGAGAGTCAACATATTTGATGATGAAATCTTGTTTACGTTACAAGAGCATCTAGAATTAAGGAAGTTGGTAATAAAATAGGTGTAGAAGAATCATCGAAGCTATTGAAAGAGATTATTTCCTTGGCAAGTGTGTTGAATGATGATCTTGGGTTCATTAAGGTTCAATTGTTCAAATAAGATAGAAAAAACTTACAGAAGCCAGAAGAGATGAACCAAACCTTAGTGACATGATTCATGTGATCAAAGAGACAAAAAAATTAATAACTAAAGAATTATCTCAAGTGGTGGAAGCCAAGAGTTGTACATAACAGGGTTCCTAATCACCAACTGGTGGTAAAATTCTTGACCAAGGAATTTGAGTGGAGGAATAAATAGTTCAAGCTCTGATTAGTTGTGACCCCACCGTAGACCTGAATATGTTTTGTGATGATCATTTTAAAATATCCATTTATTGTTATTTCCTCTCTTTGCATTTATCTGTTGATGTTGAACTCTAGATTTTAATTTTCATTCCTCGGTGGAGTTAGTTTTAAAACTTATTGTAAAAATAGTTATACTATCGAGCTATTTATATGGAATATTATGAATCAATAAGGGTCGACCAAATTTTTTCTTGAAGTTAATTAGAAAGATATTTCCATAGTTATTTATATTCTAGAAGAATTGTGTAGCTTATAATATGTTTTTAATATGGTGATTAAATCTGAATATATATCAAAGCTTTGAATGTGTTCATTTTGAGTAGATGGATGTGACATCAGTTGGGGTAAATTTGTGATTTTGATATAATTTTGTATTACTTTGAGATGTGAAAGTAATTCAAGATATTTTTCAGCAAAACTTTCTTTGTGCACTAAGTGTATCAATCTATTGGCTTGGTCTTTACACTTTCACTGTAAATGGTATTTATTAGATTCATGTCACATGGTTGTGTATGAATGCTTAAACCTTTGATATTTTAGGGTTAAAAGTATTATTTATGTGATTTTCTTGATTTGGTTATTGAAAAGAGAATTGAAGATTATTATAGAGGGAGTTGCACCTGTATGTAGAGGAGTATGCTCATTAAGACAAATACCAATTGTTCTTCATTTATTTCTTCCCATTTGGGTTGTAAAAATTCACCTGAATTAATCACATTTAATTTAGGCTGGGGACAAATATGTTAACTAACATATTTTCACATGCTTCTCTGCCCCTTTGAAATCATTGACAAAGGTATACCAAAATTTCTCTCTTAATTCATCTTCTTCTCTCCTTGAGACCAATAAATAACTTAACTGATTACTAATACTCCCCTTCAATAGGAGGCTCCTCACATCAATCAAATTTAAAAGATAAAAATTTAAGGTCACCAAATTAATGCACTTACCTTCATCTTTTAGTTCTAATTAGGAGAGGAAATCCCTTTTGTCTTGCATTTGGAATTTCTAGTATATCCCTTTTCTGTACTAGCCTTATCCTTGTTTGTTCTTACAATACTCTTATTTTTGTGTTCATTGTCCCCTCTCACTTTTTATTTTCCTTTTTCATCCCTCTGTACTCTCTTAACATTCTTGTCTTTCCTCTCCATTTTTTTCTCCTTTATTTGATAATTCTTTTTGTACTTTCTTATTTACTCCTTCCAAACCACTTTTGTTCACCTTCTTTTTTCTTCAATTCTTAGTAGTTAGTTCAAATAGGTTACATCATATTTATAGAACAATCTTCTATCCATTATTTTCTTAGTGATTTGTAGTGCATCGAGTAGCAATGTAACCAAATGTGTTACATGCAAAAAATCTAACCTTTCTTCTCTTGACAGTATTATTTTTATTTCTCATGATACTACATATACTTTAATTATGATCATACATTTTACAAATAGAACAAAATATTATTTTTTATACAATCCACTTCTTTATGTCCATCTTCATAAAAAAAAAAAACACTTACCTCTAAGTTTTTGAGCTTTGATCTCCCTTGCTAATTTCTTCTAGTGTTCTTATTCTTACTTTCATATTTAGACTTGTCCTGATTAAATTTTAGATCATTCTCACTTCTCTAATCTAAGATCAATATTTTTTTCTAACCTCCTATGAATTAGCAATGCTTCAAGTTTATCTAAATTGATCTTGAGCTTTATTTTATAGTTATTTGTGATCATAATATCTTTCTCCATAGCTTTTACCCACTAGTTATCCATGAAATATTTACACATACCTCTAGCCTCAATTTTAGAGATCAAGAAAATTTGATCTTTTACAATTCTTATTCTTATCTTCTGAAGCTATTTCTTTGGATTTACTTATTTTGATTATAAAACTTGACTAGATTGTTTGTCATCAAACTTCTTCTAACTATGAATCTTGGTATCATCATGATTTTCATACTCTTTATCCTTTAGTTCCATATCTTCATCACCTTTTCCTTCTTCTTGATTTTCTGATATTATAGATATGTTATGAACTTGATTCTCACTTGGATTTTGCATTTCATGAGTTGTACCAATGTTTTGTTTATCTAAGTTACCTTTGCAAGAACTAAATTGAATTTGATTAAACTGAGTAATCAAATACATTTGTCCATTATTTCTTAGAGAAAATACATTACCTCTGCTCTTGGATCCTAATCCAATCTCCATCCTAGACTTATCCAAGATATTTTAATAGTCATCCTTGAAATGCAATCCATATCCTTTGTCCATTAGCTGGCCAACATAGAGAAGATTGTGCTTCAAGCCTTCTACATACAAAACATCTTCAATACTATACTTACAATCTAAGGAGATATATTCTCTTCCTTTAATCATGTCACTATAATTATCTCCCCATCTTATGATTCCACCATCATACTTCTCAAAACTTAAAAATTTGTCCTTTTCACCCATCATATGTTTTGAGCATCCACTATCTATCACCCATTCATCTTTCTTGACAATTTATACATGTAGGTCATTTTCTTCAATAGGACAACTAGTAGAAATACTAGGAATAGTATGCTTAGATTTAGATTCATCCTCTTTAATAACTATAAATATTGTTAATACTATAAGGTCTAGGATTACTAATAGGGGAGGTGAATTAGTAATCTATTAGATCTGAAAATTTTCACAATTCATTCAGCGCCATAAACCATATTTATCAACATTAAACCTTATGCATGTAATAGAAAACTAACCAAATAATTATCCACACATGAAATAAAATAACATGAGTAATTTACTCATGGAAACTATGACTAAGGGTGAAAACCACGGTGGGGATTAGCACCCACAAATATTTTCACTCTTCTAAAATGTGCCCCATTAAAGGTCTATCCCTATTAGGAGCTTATAGTGATGCCATGTTAGGAGCAGATCCTATTAGGAGTCACCCGGTTAAGGGATTTACCTCTATCCCTATTAGGAGCTTTACTCAGCTAGGAGTAACCTTGTTTAAAGATTTCTTAACCTAGTTAAAGAAATCACCTTTTTAAAGGATTTACAAATCAGACCTGTTAAAGTCTACCCACTTAAGGAATTTTCTTGTAGAAAATATTAGGAATCAATAAGTAAAATGATTTGGGTGTAGTGTACCTCTTCTTCTTTTTCAAATCCAATTGATAATAATACTTCTCATTCTTGTAGACTATATTCAATCTTCACTCAACCGCACCTTTGAATACATGATCTACACTTGTACAATTCTTCATTTTACATATAAATAAATGACAAGTTTATTATGTTCCCCCTACCTTAATCATGACCTAATACATTGAATTTCATCATTACAATTAATCCCACTGAATCGTTTAATTCTAAAACATATTACCAATATAGAACATTTGCTTACAACTTCAGGTCAACCTTCAAATCTATTACACATAGATTTAAATCAATAAAATTCCAAACTTTTTTACTTCCTAAACATACTTACAAACCTTGATTAAATATGATCACCTTGATAAATGAAACATAATTAAATTATAAATGTGTTATTCCACATTACCTTGAAATCTGAATCATAGAAAAATCTGCTACAACAAATCACATCATCACCGCTCACCGATTTAACATCAACTGCTCAAACCTATTCAAACATTTTCTAATTTGCACAGAACAATCTTTTGTCAACTGAAACTATAGCTTGCGGTATTCTAATTCTTTTTCAATCATAGGATCAATAACATATTTTACTCAAGATAAACATATCATGATCATAACACTTTAATCCATACTGATTTTATAGAACAATCAAATAGTTCATTGTTAGTCACTCTATATTATTCTATATTCTCAGTTGCTCATCAATCAATCAAAGCTTGTTCTATTGTTTTTTCCAGCTTACCGAATCATATAATATGAATCTAGAGACATCCGTGACTATCCAACAATTATCACACACTCCAATTCTTACTACAACACATAATTCACTTGTACTCATACTTGGAAGCATATCAGGAACACTCTCAACAAACACAACACCAAGTTGACATCAATGACAGCACCATAAGTGATCTTCCTATCATCAAACCTATACCAATAAATACTCAATACTCAAGAAATATATGAATTAGTTTTTCCAACAATCTTCCCCTTTAGCATTGGTGGAAACATCATTATGAGCTAACAATAATAGCCCCCCCCGCTAGCTGATGTACTTAGACTTCATGTAAAGGTATTCCTAGTCATCCTCTAATCTTCTCTAGTCATCTCATACTTCATCTACTATTCCCCACCTTTGAAAATAATTCTAAATATTCCACATAGGTCACCAACTAATGCAACATATTCTTTTTCCTCTAACTACTCCCCTAGGGAGTAGTCCCTTTTAACATCACCCCAATAGTGAAAGATATTCAATGAGTCCACTGGATTAATGCTTACAACTAAATCTTAATGTGATTTAGGCTGGGAAAAAACCATCACTTACCTCATATATACTCAAAATTATGATTTGGTAATGGTTTTGTGAATATATCTACTAGCTTCTCGGTTATTGACACATATTCCAACATGACTACATTTTCCTGCACTTTCTCTCGTAAGAAATGATACTTGATTGCAATATATTTAGTCTTAGAATGTATTACTTGATTCTTTGAAATGTCGATTTCACTTGTATTATCATAAGAAATAGTCACAGGTTCAATTACCTTCACTTTGATAACTTCTAGGATCTACTTCATCCATGCAATTTGTGTACAATTTATAGTTTCTACTACATACTTAGCTTGTGCAGTAGATTGGGAGATACAATTTTGCTTCTTACTTATCCAAGGCACAAGTATTCCTTCTGGGAAGAATTCTCCTCTATTTGTACTTTTTATATCACCAATGTTTACTGCCCAATCTTCATTAGTAAAAACACTCAAGGATAAATCACCTTTATGAGCATATGAAAGACCATAGTATTTTTCCCCTTTCAAGTGCCTAAATATTTTGTTTAGTACTACCATGTTAGACTCCTTAGTATTAGCTTGTAATCTAGCAACTGCTCCAACTGCTTTTGCAATTCCTATTCTACTATGCACAACATAATGCAACTTACCAATATTGGATATGTATAGAGTTGTATCCACTACACTTTACTCATCATCCTTAGATAGCTTGTATCTTGTCACCATGGGGGTTCCAACTGTTGGAAAGTGACATTGCAAGCAACTATTATTTTTTCATTGATGTCAAACCTTTACTGGTGAGACTATTGCTATCTGTTTGAGTACCATATCTATTGTTGGTAAAGAAGATTTAACAAGAAGACCAAGTGAATGGTTGATTTAAGGAAATTCAAAGGGTAATTGATCAGTTGGCACTCTGGAAAATTAATTAGTTGTTTATCTTTCAAAGATAGTTTTCTGGCTGTTCTGTGCCGAGCAAGTTTGGCTTGTGCCAAGAAAAGTTAGTTATGACAAGCAAAGTTTCTTGTGCTAAGTAAAGTTGCTTATGATGAGTAAAAATTTTCTCAATGTCGAGCACCATTGAAATTGCTGAGTGAAAATAGTAATGAAGGCCGACTTACAGTAATTGGATTAATGATGAGATTTGAGATCTCTGGTTGACTTAGTTGATTTTATTGGGATATCTAATGTTAATTAAAGATTGATCCATGTCATTTAATGTGTGGGTAACCGTAATTAATGCATGGTTTCAAGATTTAATTAGAGACTACTTTGGAGAAGTAAATGTAATGAAAAGATGGGATGATCCATTGGATCTGACCTAACCTAAGATCCATGATCTTTTTTAAGTGGTAAAATATTTATCTAACCTAGATAGAGAGGTATACGATAGCCTCAGGGGTTATTCATTGAGTGTGGATGACTGTATGTGTATGCAAAAGGTTTGCATAGTTGATTTACTATTTAGCATGATCTAGCAGAGAAGGAAAAAGGAAGAAGAAGAGTGTTGCATGTGTGATTTCTTGATGAATTCCAAGTAGATCATAAGGTTGAAATGACAATGTAGGCTACCCAGTAAGTTAACATCAGAGCTGTAATAGGATTTGAATTGCAAAGTAAGTTGTATGTATCAGATCACAAGCTACTGATTACTTTCTTACCATTGTATCAATTAAATCCTTTAATGAGGTTGACTTAACAATAATTTGTATAAATCCTCTAACAAGGTGACATTCAGATTAGAATTTTCTAAGTCCTCTAACAAGGCCACTCCTGACAGGGTGATTAAATCCTTTAACCAGGTCACACCTAGCAGTGTTTTATTGTAACCTTTCACAGGGTTGGCTCCTCATAGGGCATCACTTTAGAAGAGTGAAAACTTGGTAACATGTTACTGGTGGTTTTTCCCATATTGGGTTTCCACATTAAATACTTGTGTCATCTTGTGTGAATACTTATGGTTTGCTTTACTGTTATGTTACTACAAGATAATTTCAATTGACAGTAAACTACATGATTAAAGTTGTTGATTTATGTTGCTGCTGCTGAGTAGATCTGAAGTACAAAAAGGTTTTATTTTCTACATCTAGGCCTAAGGATAACTGATTCACCCCTCCCCTCTCAGTTATTCTAAATTCATTCTAACAATTGGTATCAGAGCATTGGTCTCCTGAAAATATTTTGAAGGTACTTGGAGTGAAAAGATCAAGATGTATAAGAAGGAGGTTCCCAAGCTGAACAAAGATAACTTCCCTACATGGCAGAGCTTGATGAAACTATATTTGGTTGGTATTGGAGATGATGCTAAGTGAATTATTGAACATGACTATGTACCACCTACTTCTCCTCTCTTAGCTATACAACTAAGAGAAAAGAAAGAGCACAATCAAGCAATGTTGGAGATCGCCTCCTCATTGAGCTATTCTGAGTTTGATGATATAAAAAGCTGCACAAATGCAAAAGAGATGTGGGACAAACTTGCAACTATCTATGCTAGAGACAAAAATGTGCTAAGGGATAAATCAGAAAGTCTAAGAGGTAAGTTTGATGAGATGAAAATGCAAGAAGGTGAAAATGTCATTCAGTACTATGGTAGAATAAAAAAAGTTGTAAATGTCATTAGAGGGGATAATGGAACTATTGATGAGAACACCATAATAAGAAAGGTACTGAGAACTTTACTTCTTGTATATGCTATTAGAGTTTCTGCAATTCAAGAACTGAGATGTACTCCTAACAATAATCTGAATCTGCAAAATCTTATAGGCAGACTCACTGCATTTGAAATGTCAAATTATGATAACTATAATCCACAAGGGATTGATTCTGCTTTTAGATCACAGCTGGTTCTCAATAAATCTAAGAAAGGAAAGGAACATGTGGACAGTTATAGTGACACTTCTGATGGTGATCTTGAAGAACTTGAAGCACTCATGGAAAAAAGACTATACAGAGGAAAAGGAAAATACAAAGGTAAACTTCCTATTATTTGTTTTTCATGCAACAAAGTTGGTCATATAGCTGCTAGATATCCTGAAAAAAATGAAAAGGATGAAAGAAGGGAAAAAAAATACAAGGAATACAAAGATAGAAAGGATGACCAAGACTTCAAGAAATATACGGACTACAAAGACAAAGGTAAGAAATCTTGTTATATTGCTGAAGAAACTTCTGACAATGACACTGATAATATTGATGACAATGATATAGAAGTTGTTTATGTTGCAATGAAAGAAGATTCTGATGATGATGAGAAAATTGCACTAATCTCTAATATGATCAAAAATGATCATTGGATCATTGACAATGGTTGTTCCCATCATATGACTAGTGAAAAAGATAAGTTTGAAACCTTAAACTAATGTAAAGGAGGACATGTAAAATTTGGTAACAATTCACCATGTCTTATCAAAGGTAATGGATTGATTAACCTGACTGACAAAATCAGATGTGATGATGTGTATTGGGTTGATGATCATAAATATAAATAGTTGAGTGTTGCATAGTTGAACAGTTCTGGTTATAAAGTTGAATTCCATCACAAAAAGGAAATGATATATGATTCTACTGGAGAATTAGTTGGAAGTGGTGATCAGACTAAAGGTAACTTATTCTATCTGGATTTATCTGAAGAAACATGTTTTTTTGCATAGTACAATGATTTTTTGTTATGGCATAAGAGGTTGTTTCATGTGAACTTTGATAACTTGGTAAGCATAAGTAAACTGAAAAAGGTTAGAGGGCTACCTAAATTAAAGAAACCTGAGAATATTATGTGTAAACAATGTCAACTAGGAAAGATGACTAAGTCTAGTTTCAAGAGTAAAACATATGTATCAGAGGAAATTCTAGAATTGGTCCATACTGATCTCTATGGTCCCATTGGAGAAAGAAGCTATTGTGGTGCTAGATATTTTATTCTATTTGTTGATGATTATTCAAGAATGATGACTATAACGTTTCTCAAATAAAAATCTAATGCATTTCAGTTATTTAAATGGTACTTAGCTAAAGTTGAAAAGGAAACAAGCAAAAGTTTCAAATGCTTAATATCTGACAGAGGTGGAGAGTTTATTTCTAATGATTTTAATAGGTTTTGCAATGATCGAGGCATAAAGACATAGATGTCTGCACCTAGGAATCCTCCACAAAATGGTATTGTTGAATGAAGGAACAGATCTATTATGGACTGTGCAAGAACACTAATGATGGAGAAAATTTTTGCACAAAAGTATTGGAAAGAAGATGTAAGTACTAAAGTCTATACACTGAATAGATTTCAAGTCAAGAAAGGTACAAATGCTACACCTTATGAACTTTGGTATGGTTATGCACCTAGTGTAAAGTATTTTAAAGTATTTGGAAGAAAATGTTTTATACTAAAAGACAACAGAAATGGAAAACTAGATGCTAAAGGTGAAGAAGGTATATTCCTTGGTTATTCAATGAAAAGCAAAGCATACAAATGTCTGAATTCTAATACTAACAAAATTGTTGAAAGTGCAAATGTAAGAATTGATGAGTTTGAAGAAAGAAATGAAGCTCAAAGTACACAAGAACCTGAAAGCTACAAATCATTCAAATATCTGGATAAGGAAGATTCTAATTCACTACCTGAGACTACTGTTGAACAAAAGCATGCACCTGCCAAGTCACAGAGTGGAGTTGCCAAGTAACTAGAAGTGACTGCTGAGCTATCTGATGGAGATGACGAGTCACAAAATCAACCAGAATTGAATACATACGATGAACCTAAAGCAAGGACTGGGCCTACCCTAGAAAAATATGTGAGAAGGAATCACAATTCTGATCAAATCATTGGGTCAAAGGATTCTGCTATTATGACAAGAAGTAAGTTGAAAAATAACACGTCTGTTATGTGAATTTGAGCCCAAAATGGTAAAACATGCTTTAGAAAATGAAGATTGGATACAAGCAATGAATGAGGAAATTGAACAAATTGAGAAGAACAAAACTTGGACACTTGTACCTAGGCCAAAGGATAAAAATGTAATTGGCCCAAAGTGGGTATTCAGGAAAAAACTAAATGAACATGGAGATGTGACAAGAAACAAAGTTAGACTGGTATAAAAGGGTTATGCAGAGGAGAAAGGAATTGACTACGATGAAACCTTCACCCCAGTTGCAAGATTGGAAGGTGTCAGAACCTTACTTGCATATGTAGCCTACAAAGGATTCAAAGTTTATCAGATGTATGTGAAATCTGCATTTCTCAATGGAATCTTGGAAGAAAAAGTATATATTGAGAAAGTTGATGGCTTTGTAGACCCAAACAACAGGAATATGGTTTGAATATTGCACAAACAATTATATGGATTGAAGAAAGCACCAAGAGCATGGTATGAAAGATTGCACAATTATCTGATCAAGATTGGATTTGCTAGAACTAATGATAACAACAACCTGTACTTGAAGACAGAGCAAAGCAAAGGTACATTATTAGCTGAAATTTTTGTAGATGACATCATATTTAGTGGACAAGATGTGTTATGTCAAAAATTTGCAACAGAGATGCAAACTAAGTTTGAGATGTCTATGTTCGGTGAAATAAAATTCTTTGTTGGCTTACAAATTTATCAAATGAAGAATGGTATATATATCACTCAATCTAAATATATCAAAGAGATACTAAAATTTTTTGGAATGGAAGAGTCTAAACTAGTGAGTACACCCATGGATACTGGATAGAAGATGACAAAAAAAGATGACACAAAAGAAGTGAACCAAACACTCTACAAGTCAATGATTGGAAAACTATAGTATGTTGTACACAATAGACCTGATATTGCTCTAGAAGTTGGGATTGTAGAAAGTTTTTCTACTAATCCTAAGGAAACTCACATGATGGTAGTCAAAAGAATTCTAAGATATTTGAAAGGAACTGATGACTATGGTCTATACTACAAAAAGAATGACAAGTTTGAACTCAAAGTTTACACTGATTCTGACTAGGCTAGAAATGTTGATGACGGGAAAAGCACTACTGGTGGAGTATTTCTTTTAGGAAAGAGATTGATTTCCTAGACAAGCAGGAAATAGAACTACACCTCAATCTACAGCTGAAGCCGAGTATGTGGTAGTAGAAGTTAACTATTCTAACATTGTGTGGTTGAAGATACTACTGAAAGGTATGAAGGAAGATATCACTGATCTAGTTGTCATATATTGTGATAACACAAGTGCTATTAATATTTCTAAAAATCTTGTTATGCACTCAAAGACAAAGAACATAGCTATCAAGTATCATTACTTGAGGGAGCTAGTTCAGAGTAAAGAAGTGAGATTGAATTATGTGAACACTAAAGAAAAATTAGAAAACATATTCACAAAAGCACTACCCAAGGATGCTCATGAGTATCTACGAGGTAAATTGGGGGTGATTCCCCTAACTGAGGCTAATTAAGTTCTGTATGGTACTGTTGCATCAAATATTTCATTCAAAAAATCTAACACATTGATGCATAGTAAGTCACACTTTAGGATGCTGGCTAAAGTTGTGAAGATGAACAAGGACAAAAAAGAAAAATTAGTCATATTGAAGATGACAAGATCAGCATGATACTAAAGATCTACATGATAAAGATATTGACATCTTTGGCATTTTTGTCAAAGAGGGAGAGATTAACCTATAAAGAGGAAGAAGTGAAGGAAGAGATTGTCGAGAAGTCGAGAAAAAGAAATTATAAAGAAAGAAAGATTACATAGAGGCAGAAGTTACTATTGAAAACATTGAAGTGATTATCTAGTTAGAGGGAGTCTACAGATGAGTAGACATAGATGATTACAGTGTGATTACAAACACAGAGGGAGAAATGTTTTACAGATAAGAATAAGAACGAGGCTAAAGAAATTAATGAAGATTTTTTCATATCAAGGAACACAGGTGAATTTTTGGATTGGTTGGTAACTATGATTGTTAAATCATTATTTTAATATTTTGTGTTGCCATCAATGCCAGAGAGGGAAATTGTTGGAAAGTGACATTGCAAGAAATTTTTATTTTAGCATTGATGTCAAACCTTTACTGGTGAGACTATTGCTATCTGTTTGGGTACCATATCTATTATTGATGAAGAAGATTTAACAAGAAGACCAAGTGAATGGTTGAGTTAAGGCAATTCAAAGGGTATTTGATCAGTTGGCACTCTGGCAAAGTAATTAGTTGTTTATCTTTCAAA